>VYXH01012317.1:6085-21456 GCA_013397275.1 Burhinus bistriatus | reverse complement strand
GTATATAAATACCTGAAGGAAGGTTGGAAAGAGGACAGAGACAGGCTTTTTTTCAGTGGTGCCNAGGACAGAGACAGGCTTTTTTTCAGTGGTGCCCAGTGACGGGCACAAACCGAAACACGGGAGGTTCCCTCTGAACATCAGGGAACGCTTTTTTACTGTGAGGGTGACTGAGCACTGGCACAGCTTGCCCAGGGAAGCTGTGGAGTCTCCATCCTTGGAGATATTCAAAAGCTGTCTGGACAGGGTCCTGGGTGACTGGCTGTAGGTGGCCCTGCTTGAGTGGGATTGGACCCAGATGACCTCCAGAGGTCCCTTCCAACCTCAACTGTTCTGTGATTCTGTTTCCCGTTGAACAAATTTTCACTAATATAGTGAAAAAACAATACAAATTTTCATATTAATACCTCCTCCACATAGTCATGGCCCACTGGCTGGACGTCACTTTGCAAGGCAGCAAGAGTTGTGGGAGTCACTGGTTCAGTTGCTGTGTCTGGTTTTACTTCCTGTGTTTGTACTGTAGCAGCAGGAGTTGTTTTAACACTTTCAGCTGATTTCATTTCTTCCAGTTTACTTCCTGTTGTCTGAAGCTTATTGCCACCTACAAATCAAAAAAGTTAAATTGTTAACTTTCATAAAATGAGAATGTGATTACATATGATGTGCAAACTGAAGATTTAATTTGCAAATATCAATGTTCTAGCTAAAGCATTATCAGTCTTTTAAAATTACTTAAAACTTAAACATATTTTAAATACAATTAAAGACTTTTAAAAATAAGTTTAACAACATTCAAGTTATTTAAACACTTAGGTTTTTATTTTAGCGAGAAAAACTTTTGCTTTTTATAATTGCAATTTTCATTATTCATTTCCATGCTTTTTCAAAAGAGATAGGACTGAATGGGAACAATTCAGCAAATTTATTTTAATAATCTCTTTTTTGTAATCAGATATTTTTTTTTCCTAAGTGCATCCAAAAGAGTACTTCCAAACTTTATAATATTTGTACTAACAAAGGTAGTATACTCTCAGTGTTGTAACTGCATAGGTCTTTCCTTCAAGAGCAGGATAGCTTATTGTGGAAGAACTGCTTCCCATCTCTAAATGTCTGTCATGCGCATTTCAAAAGTTTCCACTGTTAGATTTCCACTGTTTGTAACAGTGTTGTTTCTGTTGCCTGGTTATCAACTGCCAATCTACTGCAGGTTGCCTTAACAGCCCAGATTGTAAACTGAAATTAGGATCAATTCTGCTATAAACTGCAGTACTCCAGAGCTACTACATAAGAAAGCAAAGGTGGGAGACTTCTTATGAAGGTGGGAGAAGCCACCAAGAGAGGCCAGCTGGGCAGAAAACACCATAAATTTTGAAGTAAAACTNAGATATTTACTGCAAAAGCTGTGTAGATGAGAACAAAAAGCCAATAAATTCACAAGCCAGAACAACTCAAAAAACCCATTCTGCTCCAGCTGTTTCAATGTGACTGCTTTGTGCCTGGTTGCTTTTTACTCTCCCTTCAGAAAGTGTAGTACACTGAACTATTTTGGTTCCAAATACTGTTTGTAAATAAGAGTTATTTAACTCAGATTCAACAATACTATCTTTTTTGATCACTGCAAATTAAGAGTATTCATATTGAAAGAATTTCCAGGTTACCTAGCAGAGCTAACAGATTCCTTAGATAAAAGTTTTCTTCTTTTTTTTATTAAAAAAAAGCACACATCTGCAGAGACAGTTAAGGAGGATGCGAGAGGCATATTTCAGTATCTCATAGAGAGTACAGAGGTACACGCTTATTCCTAGAAATAACAAGCAGAGCCCTTTCACATGCTTGAGATAGAATAATAGTTCTTTTTGCTGACAGCTGACCATCACCTGAAAAAGCAGTGCATGTAGTCCATCAGAACAAAACATGCAAAATCCAAACTAAAGACTGGGTTTGAAAGTAGTAGTAAAAAAATACAAATCTGTGAGACATGCCTTTAATGCAAACACATAATCATGATAGGCACACAACTGTATGCATACACTTCTTAGGTTTTCTTTCTTATTTTTTTAAGTATGTTGCCCATCAGAATACAGACATATTAGTGTAACATAATACTATAAATTTAAGTTGAAGCAACCCTTCAAAATTACTTTTTTCCAGTAGAAGGCACAAGACTCTTCAGTGTACCACAGCAATAAATGGAGTCCTTTGAGATTTAATTTTTACACTGATGAGAACCAAATTAGCAGTGGTTAGCAATTACGTGTGAGGAAGAGAAAGCTACATTCAAATATAGATGGATAATACATACTATACTCCATATACGTATGGAGTTATTGGGCACAAACAAAAAATTTAATGGCTGAACTTATTAATGAAAGAAAGAACACTCAGCAAGTTTATCTAAACTATCATTTTTGCTCTTGTACTAACAAAAAATGATATTGGGAAAATAGTTTTAAATCTGCTATGAGATTTATTTATTTGTTTTAACAGGGATGATGTTACTGATGCCACTTTTGCACAGTGTTCTGAGATGCAAAGAGGTATAAAAGCTGACTATTAATACTGTATTTGTTAATTACTTTATCCAGAGTTATGAGGAAAATCTGTAGGATCTAAACAAACTTTCTACACTGCCCTTGCATTTATGCTATTGTATGGCCACATTTAAAACACAGGTCACAAGGGTTTCACAGTGCAGCCCAGTCTTTATTCCAGAATGCCCACCTAACTGCACCCAAACAGTAGGAAAAACATGCTGACCAAAAGTCTTCCAAACACAGGCATTATAAAGTCTACTACAAGACATCGTTCCTTGCTCCCATATGCCAATTTTCTTTGCATGAAATACCAAGGAGTGATGCATAATAGTCCTGTCCCTTGGCACTGACTCAGCTAACAGCGTTTCAAGGCACACTGGAAGCTTCAGAGCACCAGACAGACACACCAAATGTCAAGAGAAGTCTTGAAAAGAGTTAGGGTACACAAGCATGCTACCACATGTCCCCATCTTACTCTATGCCTTCTTCCTACAATTTACATACTTTCCCCAATACATCTTCTTCTCATTGGAGCCGTGGCAATATTTTTCCCCCTTTCTGCCAACAAGGCCCTTCTAATAGTGAGCTTAAAGATAAGTTTGAAACAAAAAGCAGAAATAAAGATCTTTAAACAAACTAATTCAAATTATATTGTTTCTGCATATTTTCTCCTCTCTAAAATGAGAAAAAATGATGGGAAGAAATACATGACTAACTTGTATAATTAAGAACAAGAGAAAACTTACTTTCTGATGCTTGGCTCCACGAATATGGGCAGCATAAGCATCTGCCCCTGTACAAGACACATCACAAAGCTCACAGCGCAACTGATTCTGAGTTCCACGAGCAGAAGTGCTGCTGTTATTGGTGTTCTGGGAAGCTTTTAATGCTGCTTCTTTCTTTTTGTGTTTCTGGCCTTCTAAGTGTTCTTTGTAAGTCTGTTTGAATAAACAATACACATACAATAAGCTGTCTTTGCACTGCTTGTTCATCATTCATGTGAATACATGTAATACAGAACATAGCATAAAACATATCCTTTGTATATGAAATACTTCCTACACTGAACATTTCTTCCATATGACATCTTTAAGGCATTAGCAGGCCACTTCTAAGACCAAGAAATTTTCTTCTCCACCACCACGATTCCACTTTTAGGTAATACAATATGGGCTCTTCTCCTCTAACTTCTCACTTCCTCAATTGAGTACTGGTCAACAGATATTACCACTGAAAACTTGGCATGATGAGAAAACTGCAGCTTCCTGCATTGCATTCAGTTATTCTTAATTTTGAATTTTCCTCAAACTACAAGACCACAGTGATCAAGTGTAGCCAGAGAACTAAAAAAAATCAATTCAAAAGAAGGTAGTGAATAAATAAAGCTTTGCTGAAAATGAAATGCGTAAGTTGGTATCTGTTCCTATACCAACACTGGCAATCTAGAGAGCAGAGAAGGTGGGAAATAATGACAAGTTTACCTAAAGAGTAAGAACTGTTTAGCCAGACACACACATAAACACTCTCCAGAAACTGGTATCTACTTTCTATGCACTTGTACCCACTGTGAAACTAAACTGGGATGCTACAATACAATGAAGAATAAACTTTCAGGCTTACCATTCACAAAATTTATGTAATTCCATAGTTTTGGAAAAATAAAAAAGTATTTTCTAAGAAGTTTGCTATGCTAAAAAGGCAAATCACATTCAAGGTTTATGGTATTTCTGAAGTCCAAAGCACAGCTGAAGCTTCTCTGTATAAGCTCAGGGGACGTATCTTTTGGTCTTCTCATAGGAACTCTTTCTATAATAGCGCACATTTTCATTTAATTATTCCTTCAGTAAAAGTATAGAATCAGGTCTTTAAAAATTAACAAATATTCTTAAAGAGGTCATTTTTTTAGCTGAAAAAATTATGACTAAAGCATATAGCAGAATATTACATAATAGAGGTACCTGTGGTCCAGCACAGCTGATCTTACAAACATCACAGTAGTGGATCTGGGGAGGTTTGGGAGGTTGCTTTGGTTTCAGTTGCTTATTTTGGAATGGTGCCTTTTTAGTAAAGGTGGTCCCTGTCCAAGCAGCTGTTGCAGCAGCAGCAGCAGCTGCTGCTGCTGCCTGTTTCTGTTGCTGTTGCTGCTGCTGGTAATAGGACGATGCAGCTGAATACACTGCGGCTTCATAGCCAGAATAAGAGGTACCTCAAAGATCAAAATAAAATAAATGTTACATCACTGTACATCATGTATCAATTACATAATACACTAGTTCAAAACATGTTGCATAATAGAGTTGGGGAGGAGGGCAGGATATAAATGATTTATTGAGATCTTGTTAGGTAGTCTGATTTTTTCTTGATATTTCACAGTACACAAATACATAGCTACCGACTGTATCAGGAATATATTTGATTTTAAACACATCTTTGCAGAAACGCAGTTATGGTAGATATATCAGAGCATCCCTAAAGAACAGGTGAAATTTCCTGGTACATCCGGTAAAACTCAGTATGATGTAACAAGAATTTTAATAGAAGATTTATCAAAGGCCACTTGAAATAAAGTCTTCCAAAACCAGATTTGCTGTTCAAGTTTCATAATGGCAAGGAGGACAGACATTATGTAGAGGAAGGGGAAAAAAATGAAGATAAAAGACAGAATGGCTAGTACTACTTCATTCTATTTCACTGATTTAAGTTATTTTAGTGCAGAGAAACTGCTTGCCCACTAAAACCTGGTTATGCAGTCCTTGATTTCTAGTACCAAAGTTGAATAAATCAAGAAAACTGGGCTTTCATACCTTTGAGCCAGTTTTCCCATAAACTTTCTACATCTACCAGTTCAACTATGTTAATCCCCTGATCAGGCTCTGTCTCAAGAAAGTCTTAAAATCCCTTTTTAAACAGAAAACAAAACAAAACAAAAGAAAAAGTTCAAGGTAGCTATGCCAGTTGATTACCATCTGGCCATAAAGTTAACATCTTTTCATCTTTAACTACTTTTTGGATTTCTAATGTTTGAAGGAAAGTCTTTTTTTTAGCACCCATTCTCCTCCCATTTTGGGTCAAGACAACCCAAACTTACAAGATTTATATTGGATTGCTCCTCCCTGCCTCTGTAACTGCTGTTTGATGGCAGTATGCTCCCTCCCAATTTCCCTGGGTAGCACTTGTGTGGATATGGGTAATATTTGTGTGGATGTCTTTCCTTATTTTTTTCTGTCCCCCATCTTTTCTCTCCAAACTTTCAGTAAGTCACAAAACACTGTGCACATAGCAATGCCAACACTTTGTATATTCTCACACATAACAATACATACACATACAAACATCAAACCTTTTTTAAAGATACAGTAAAATATTTTACCATTATAACGACTCAAGTGGTCGATACTTCTTAGTAGACTATGATGTAATTGAACACGAACTGCNTTTTTTTTTTTTGTTACAGTCATGGTTATGCATTGTGTACCATGTATCACACAACTGTTTAATCTTGTCACAGCTCAACTAGTAAGGCTCAAATTATTTATTTATTTATTTATAATTGTGCTGCCATGTTTATAAACAAACTTCTCATTCAATAGTTTTACTAGAGTACATTAAACCAACGTACACCTACACTTTACTATTATTTCTAATTACAGTAAAAAAAAGTAAATAGGATTTATGCTTTGTAGCAATCATGATACCAATAATTAAAGAACCACACACATTAAGTAACTAAAGAATTGAAAAAGAGTCTTGCTAACCAAGTTATCATCTGAACCCACCATTCAACAAGGTTTCTGGACAAACCAACAAGAAGTTTGCCTAGAAGTATGTTTTGAATGTGTTTAATAACAATCCAAACCTCAGAGATAGCTACTTATGGCAATGTCACAATAATGTTCAAGTTCTAGGTGCAGCAAATTTTTCTACACATTGACAGAGATTACATGACAAAACTAAAAAAAAAAGAACTCTGGATAATGTGAAATATTCAAAAAACTATTTTTAAGGTATTAAAGTAGTACACAGACTGTGTATAATGACAGCAGTTTGAATCATGCCACCCACCTGTCTGGTAGTACGATTCAGCTACTGAAGGCTGAGGCTGGGCAGCAGCAGCCACAGCCGCTGCAGTCGCTGTTGGCTGTTGATAGTATTGTTTGCTGTCATAAGCTACAGCTGGGGCAGTAGATCGAACATAAGAATAGGAATCCTAAACATTCAAAAAAGAAAAACCAGCAAATTTCTCCTTTAAGTATGTATCTGGAGTCATAAAAGTCATTAGCAGAGTCAAAGAAACAAGGTATTCTCTCCTAGTCTACTAAAGTAGATTTTTTTAAAAAAATTCACAGATACAGTATATACAAATAAATGCATTAAGGAAATTAAATTTATGTTTACAGTTGCTTCAGGCCTGAAAACAACCTTGATGGTCCTTTTCAGACTTAATACAGGAATTAACCTCAGGCCATTAAATCACTATCCCTACCAAATTATTTTTGTTACTGAAAAGCAACTGCTCTCACTAGTTTTTCATAATGACTGTATCAGATTACATTTCTGTAAAACATGAAGCCAAAACCTACCACAGATCTCCACAAAAAGTGAATTTCTACATGCCACAAGTTTAGAAATATGACCCTATATTGGCTTTAAAAATCCCATCATTAACAATACTTTTCTTGATTATATTTTTTAAAGTATGAAGGTGATACTTTTAAAGCCTTCTTTACTTTTTGGTGGATCAACTAGCCCATTAGGGAACCACATGTAGTCTATAATGGCAAGGCAAGTAGCCCATGTGACACCTCTAGAACTCAGAGGATGGCTAGTACACTTAGAAGGAGAGGGCCTGGAAGCCACTAAATGTATGTACATATATCCTCTCATCCTCACCATACCTACGGTAAAGAGTTCATCAACTGAGGGGTAGCAAGGCATGAACTACTATATCTGAAATGTACTAACGTATAAAAATTCTTTTTATTTCCAAGAAACATAATAATAAAGTCTCTTTGCCATCCAACCTGTGTAAACTGAAATTATTTTTATTTAATTTAGAGGATTCTCTTTTCTGTCCAGATGCATCTAATAACTGACCTCATAATCAGGAGGGGACACGCTACTGGAAAGCCTCCTACGTTACAATTCATTAGCATATGTGACAAATTATCAAAGCTGTACAAAAGAATTGAGAATATGCAGCAGTAGTATAGTCCTTTTAAACAAACTAAAATACTAATTAGGATGTAGATAATGCCTTGATAAGTTTAGGAGTAAAAAATTATTAAGAGACATCCTATTTCAACACCCAAGATGAAAACAGAGTCCCCTTTTGTGGAAGCCTGTAGTCACACAAGGTTAGGCACTGATCTGACAAGGGTACCCAAAAACTACCCAAAGGGCAGTTCCTCTGCTAGGGCAATCTTCTCATATGTTTAGTACTAGATCCTGTGACACCCAGGAATCTGAAAAGGGAACTACTTCTGCCTCCACTGAAAATCTTTATTGGAACAGTTCCATGACCAAGTTTACTGCACACCACTCACACATTTAAGATAGCTGAGACAAGACAGTACTAGTCTTTTCATCAGTGGTTTCACAAAATCACTTGGAGGTAAACATCTGTTCACTGTTTATTGTGTGAATGTCTAAATCTTAACTCCTGCAGCACTAGTGCTGATAATCCTCTATATGGGCTACATGAGGCTGCAGTCACTTCACATTCTATCAATTTTCGTTATTAAATAATTTGAGTTGTACTCAAACTGTGATTCACAGAAGGAAAAAATATAAATATCGTCACATTCTCTTACCCAAACAGGCCTCCTCCTTTTAAAGCATCATTTAAAAATCACAGAAGAGAAAATTTTTTTTGGAACCCACCTGGTAATTCTGCGTAGTGACAGGCGGCGGTGGTGGTGGAGCTTCTTGTTGCCTCTGCGTATAACCATAATCTGTAGCTGTGTGCGCTGTAGGATAGCCTCCATATGCAGCAGCTGTTGCAGCAGCTGCAACAGCTACTGGAGCAGGCCTGGCTACGGCAACCGTAGCTGCTGCTGGAGCATAGGCTGCAGTAACAGTGTGCGCAGCAACGGGTGCCTGGTGGACCGTGTAGCTAGCAACTGTAGTTGGATGGGAATAGGCTACACCCGAAGCTGGCTGCTGGCTGTATTAGAAAAAGACAGTAAGTAAATAATTAGATTAATCCAACATACTAAGATAATGTCTACACATTTCAAAATCGCGGATTTGATTAAATGGACCTGGAGCAGCTATCTCCATGGTAAAAGCATACACTTTAATGGCTTCTATTACTTCTCTTCCACCCCCATTTAAAAGGCTGTATCATTCTGAAATGTCTATGGATGCACACATACCATGCAGGTGATTATTTTCTTAGCAAGGGGAGTATTTGTGTTGAGTTTTTTTTCAAGCAGTAGAACATAAGTCTTTCATTCAAAATAATACAGAAGTCTTAAACTGTTATCTTTTCATGTCGGACAAGTTTTTAAATGCTTTAGTAGTTCTTCAATAAAACTAACATACCTGTCAAATTAAGAAAAATACTACTTTTCTGTAAAAGCTCATTACTGACCTGCACTTGCATGAAGTTTTTCAATAAACCATATTCAAGTAATGAGATTTTAAAGAATTCCATGAAAATTAGCTCAGAACTCTTACATTTAAGGCAGAGACACTTTAAATACACACCTCTGACAGGGCACTTCTCCCACCAAAGTTTAGAATTATAAAAGCTGGCCCCACTTGCTCATACGGAAGTCCACTGCCTCACAAGACGAAGCATCAAGAGAACAGACAGTCAGACTGAGCAAGAAGACTGCTACCAGAGCTCTGGCCATCTTCCAGGCACATGCTGACAGTAATCTGTCTCTCTAATATTTGCAGTTAGGACATTAATATGTGGCTATTTACTAAGAGTGAGTAAATATTAACAGCAGAAGCAAAAAATGATGGCTTCAAAGGTTTAATTGTTTGAACAGAAACTAACTTTATTGTCCTATATCGATGTGTAACTGTGGATTATGTTGTCCTATATTGGTGTGTAACCGTGCTTCGAATACTTATTTTGATTTTTAAATAAACACAGTAAACCGGGCAAAATATCACTATCTGGAACAATGACATGCAGTGGGGATTGAGTGATTATTCTGAATTTTTAGTACACTTCCTGCATTGTTGTTCAATAATATTCAAGAATCTCTATAGGGTTTCACATCTCCACAGCATTACTAAAAGATAATTCAAAAGCAACTCCATGCCTATCAAGGAGGTACTATCCCCTGTTTTTCAGAAGAAAATAGAAAAATGAAATCTCACTCGAAGGAAACATACTCAGTGGCACAATGGAACTGCAGTCCGGTTATGCTCAAAACCAAAAGGAACAAGTTACAGTATTTTTTCCTAAAGTCTGCCATATTCTTTCTGACATAACTACCAGAAACAAAGCACCTTTTAACCATACATACTGTTAGTTTTACCAAAGACATTTCCCTAACTCCCTTGTGTTCAGTAATTTTTATTTATTTGTTTTTAGAAAAACTGATTTTGTCATTTTAACGACAGCAGAACCCATTAACTTCAATATATTAAAAAAACATCTTGCAGCAGAAAGAGAAAATTTTATTACTATTGGACTTCCACGCCTGGACTCCACCTTCTTCCCATCATAGGCCCCTGATTGTTTAAAAGACCACTTGCATTCCACCCAAATTCAATTCTGTTGTGAGCTGTACTCACAATTATGTTTCATTTTATTTTGAATTTCTTAGCATAACAGTAGAAGGAAAAGACCTAAAACACTTTGGTGTAGCTCCCACCACTGCTTGAAACAATTCTTCCTACTTGACATATATAGGAAGATTTTCTGTTTTGTCAGTTTAAGGTGAGAAATCGGACTACAGCAGAAAACTCAGGAAGACTATTATAGGATGGTAAAAGAGAATGACAGTCTATAAAATTAGGCTGCATTATCTACATAACTAACAGTACAGAAGTGTAAAATATTAATAACTTCTCAGGTAATTATCACTATCATATACATCTATTAAAAACACATCACATTGAGAAAACAGACAGCAGACTGCAATTGAACTTACCAACAGTCCAATACTGCCAACAGGGTAAGTCTTGCTCCACCCTATCTCCACTCTTATTCTTCCCTCCTCCCATATACCAAACCTGGCTATGCCACCCTATTGCATCCCTGCTGCTAGTTCTGCTACTTGTCAAGCTATTCAGTGCACTGATTTAACTCATTAATCTAGAAGAAAATGATGAGAATTGTTTTTTTTCTGGGGTTGTTTCCTAACATGGTAGAAATGTTAGAAACACTGGAGCTTACAAAAATTCTGCTCAGTGCCTGAACCCACATAAGCTATACACAAGGAAACAGGGGAAACAAATGGGAGCAGGAGAAAGAACAGGAACCTGTCCAGGAAACATTAATTTGGCTCTTCCAGATTCCATGAAACTGTGCTTCAGTTACTTTTACAAAATATGATACAGTGCTCACAAACACTATGAAGTAACAGTACCAGTCAGTTTATCAAAGAAAATGCTTTTGTTCTCAAAATACAGATGATTAAAGCTACTTGACAGTTTTCAGTAATATTCATAGATTTCAGTAATATTCAAGATTCTGGTACAGACAGTTTCATTTCTTCTGTGCTACTTTTGTGTCAAAATTACTTATCATGGTATAGAATTAACAGCCCAAATAATTTGATTTCTAAGGCTAATACAGTTCTATGACCATGTTTACTTTAGCAAACCTGTTCCCCTTGCTTCTGCAACATCATGCAGAGCTAGTGATCGAGTTTGCAAGACTGCAAGAAAAATACTCTAGAATTGACTGCTTCTTCCTTTTTAAAAGTCATGTTACATTATGTTACAGAAGTTCACAGTGACATCTTTTCTGAATTGATAATGTTCCTTTTCTTCAGTATGGTCTTACTGAAAACCTTTTAACATTAAGATGACCAGACATTTTCATGTAATTAATTTACATAAAAAGATTTTGTGCCAGCTTCTTAATTTAACTTAGAAAAGTTTTTATCCTTGTTTGGTGATCAGTGCCTCATCACATTTGCTGAGACAAACTTACCTCCTCCTAGATTATTTTGGTAGACTTCCTATTCCACTGACCTTTCTTGCAGTTCAGCTGTGCACCTATCCTAGTAATATCTATTCTTCTTTGTTGACTACAGATGGCAAGAACCGTATGCATCATTTCAGATGAAGTTTCAGCTATGCTACCCGCTCTGCTCCAGACACCGCTTTTTTTCCAGTCTAGCTTCCTCAAAGCAGCTTCTTGTAAAGTTACCTATGTATTGACAATATTTTCCCTGCAACAAATATCACATGCCATACTAATAGAAATACTAAGAAAGACTCAGAACCAATCCCTAGGGAACTCCACTGCAGTTACTCCTATTTGATGATCGCTCTCCTAATTCTACTAACCACCTCCACCGGCTCCTTCTCTACAATTCTTTTACTAATCTCTACCTTAAGTAATAATTTTCCATACTGCACCACATCAAGTATTTCAACTTAGTCCCAAAATATAAGACTCCAAAAGACTTAGGCACCTGATCAAGTTATTAGAGCAACAATGAAATAGCTGAGCTATGGTAACAAACCACATGTGTGTTCTTCACCACAACAAAGAAAGTAATGCAGTTTAGCTTAATCCCCCAACACAGTGGGAAAAAGCTGAATCAAATTACTCTTAAATTCTATGGGCTAAGGACATGCCAACAGGTACTGCAGCACAGCAGACATAGAAGCTAACACACTGACATTGTAACATCCAGTTTTCTTTGTTGATCAATTCTTCTCTTCCCCAAAATAAATTCTAATATCCCTATTAGCATCTTTGCATTCAAGGAATTCCAGCTCTCTTCATATGAAAAGATACTCAGTCCAATTGGCTTTACTAACTAGGTGGAGCTTAAAAATCACAGAATAACTTAGGTTGAACCAAAGATCTGGAGGTCATCTGTTCTAACTCAGTACTCAAATCACTTAATTTTGAAGTTACATTAAGTTTCTCAGGGCTTCGTCCAGTCAGGTTCTGATCACCTCCAAGAATGGAGATTGCAAGACTGCTCTAGTCAATCTGTTCCAGTGTTTGAGCACCCTCACTGTCAAGAATTTTTCCCTTGGTTTATAAAAGTTTCAGTTTCAAAAGCAAATGAGTTCTAGACCAACATTTACATAGGGCAAACGCAGTTTGTGATCATTCAATTCAGTGTAACTTCATACTACAATTCTTACAGTGTTTTAATTTACTATCAAAAGAAACATTATTCTTTAAGAAGTTATGGGTGAAGGACTTGGCAGCTTCAAATCATACTCTGCCGTATTGCTATTGTATGACCTCTTCTGCCAGAAATTTTCATTCAAGCTGACTTTGATTTCTATTTTGTAGGAATAACACACGTTCTTTGATGCTCATCTTCCAGCTCAGACCTATATTTCACTGCGTTTTCACTATCCCAGTCAGAGCCAGTTTACAGTGTATATGTTGCACTCAATTGTTCTGCTCCAACTTCTGTAGATGGATGTTTTAGTCAACTACAGAAGGCCATTTCTAGCACCTTCCCTAATGTGTTTTGCATCTCCCTACCTGCTTTAAACTGCTACATACATGTCGCTATTTCCCGATGCTCTTTGCTTCCTCCTCCCAAATAAGCTTGCTTCTGTTGAAAAGTTTTACACCTCTGTGTATAACTAGTTTGCCCTCATCTTCCACATCCCACCTCAGTAACCTCAAGATCCAAAGAACTAATTCTTTGTTCCTATTATATAACAGTGCATGACAGAAGTATTTTTTGTAAAACATTTTTGACTCAAATCTTTGAATAACGCCTATTCTAATTTCTACTGATACTAATAATGGGAAATACTAATCTTACCGATGCATTAGTACCAGAACAAGTGCCATGTATTATGAAATACCACTGTGATATTAAATATCCTAGATAAAACTGACTGCAGTGAGCTGTGCCCATATATCTTTCTCCATGCTAATCTCCAATTCCACGTCAATCTGATTCTGGGGGTGGTGAGGGGCCATACTGGCTCACAATCTTGCAGCATTCATCCCAGAGTCCCAGCAAAAATTAGCCTTGTCCACATTGCTGTCTGGTGTACAAAACTCCTTTCACTAAGCAGAAGTTATGTTTTCCCAAGACAGGTGCATGTTTTGCCCTGGTACTTTGCAATCTGAACATAAGACTAACACTGCAGCTGCTTTCATGGTAACAACATTTGATATCACTGTGTAAACTCAGAACTGTGATTCTGAAACAGTATAACAAGTAAAAATCTTTTTCTCATTGGCAAAATCTCCACGTCAAAACACTGAGGCATCAAAGAATTACGAAGATGTCCCTGCCCAATTCTACACCACAAAATCTATTAAGCTATAGTACAGCTTGAAAAAAAAAAAAAGTGTAATTCTAGGTGGATACTTAGCCAGGAAAATTCCAGCTTTAACATTTACATTTCTCCCAGTTGTATTAAAACACCAGCACACATTTCTTGTTCTAAAACACATTTCTTGCAGGTTTTTTTTTTTCATTTAAAGAAGTGGTTTTCAGACTAGGTTAGCACAACATTTAAGAAACTCTTAAAATAATTTTTAAAATACAAATACCTTGAACTACAAAAACCCACCCCTAATTAAAGCTTTTTTCTTGACTTCTAACTTTTAAGAACTCCACACCCTGAGAACAAGCTCTCAGAATACTGTGTAAGCCATCAGTACTCCACATTAGTTATTAAAATAACTAGATTAATTTCATATTTCTGTTGGTAATTTTTATTCCCCTCATCAAAACCCACAATATTCAAGAAGCAATTAAAAACCTTTTCTGAACTGCACAAAGATCTTCAACAAGGAAGCTAGCACTGTTTTTATATAGAAAAAGAAATATGGACTTCCAAAGTGAAAAAAGCTGGCAGCACAATTAAAATTATTAAGTCAGAAACTGGCTAGGAGGCAGAAATTGCTGATCAATAATTAATTAAGTATTGGTGTCCACTTAGAAAAACATTCTCCAGTTCCAAAACCACAAGGGTTTGTCTAACTTGAATAGCTATAAAATATAGGTTTGTAAATGAGCAAAATTCTGTCACAGAAAAAGCTTAGATGAGAATTTGTGTTATAACTATTAGATCTAATATAGCAGAACCCTTACTTTTTAGTTACTTCCATATAGCAACACTCATAGAAGGTCTGGATTTCCTGTGATTTATCAGCCCAAGAATGACAGAGAATTAAGAGCAATTAAGAAACAAATACTGAATTCTCTTCTGTACAACACTTAGTTTGTGGCCTTTTTCATTTCCAGCTATTGGCCTTTTCTAGCAAAAAAAGTCTTGAGGCTTTTTTTGTAAAAGATTGTAAGATATTTTATGTTCCACATTAAGATATTTGTGGAGTAAGTCATGTGTTAAGAAACTTAATAAGGTATCTGTGGCAATTACTGCCCAAGGAATACACTTTCAGGAAAACACAGTCCATTTCCATATAAGATACATTGTGCATAAAAGGTATCTATAGAGGAAGCACATAAAAAGTTCCTTGGAAGCCTTGCTTTTCATCACACTGACTGATTTAATTTAAAAACAAAAATTAATTGTAATTCATGCGCATGTAAGCCTAAGAAAAACAAAAAACCTGATCTCCAGTGCATCTCTGTACTAACAACAAACACACATACACATAATGCTGCTGCTATTCCAGCTTCATTTACGGTGCTGAACACTGAGAACTCTCTTCCTAGAGGCAAAGAACATCTTCTTTTTTTT
>VYXH01012314.1:126350-163713 GCA_013397275.1 Burhinus bistriatus | reverse complement strand
CTAAACGATTCTATGATTCCCTTGTCGAATTCCCTTATAGGAACAGCATTATGGGGAAAGCTCTGCTATCTTTTTCTCCCAGCAAGGGAAGGTGCAATGCTGGACCTCACAGTTACAAACAGGAAAGATCTGGTCCGAGATGTAAAGCCCAGGGGCAGCTTTGGTTGCAGTGCTCATGAGATGGTGGAATTCAGGACCCTAAAAGGAAGAAAGCAGGCAAAAAGAATGACCACAACCCTGGACTTCAGGAGAGCAAACTTTGGTCTTCTCAGGGACTTTTTCAGAAGAATCCCATAGGAGGCCACCCTGCAGAGGAGAGTTGTTCAGAAGAGCTGGCTGATTTTCAACGTTCATCTCGTCCAAGCTCAAGAATTGTCAATCCTGATGAGCACAAAAAATTAAACAAATGCTACAGGAGACCTGTATGGATGAAAAAGGAGCTCCTGAAAAACTCAGACATAAAAAGGAAGCCTACAAGAGGTGGAAGCAAAATCAGTTGATCTAGAAGGGCCATGAAGGGAAACAAGAAGGGCTTCTACAAGTACATCAACAGAAAAAAGAAGACAGGGGAAAATGTGGGTCCATTGCTGAATGGGGCAGGGATCCTGGTGACAAAATACACAGAAAAGGCCAAAATACTCAGTGCCTTTCTTTCCTCAGTCTTTACCATTAACACCAGCCTTTGGGAATACCATACCCCCAAGACTGGTGGGAAAGTGTAGCACAAAAGCTTTACCCTTGGAGGAGGATCCAGTTAGGGAACAATGTTTTCCAACTTCAGCCAACCTGTGATTCTGTGATTCTGACAAATATATACATTCTTTTTTTTTTTTTTATTATGTACTGTTAAAACTTCAGTAAATAATTTTGTTGTTATACTATGCAGAGGGAAAAAAAAAAACAACTTCATTTCCTAAAGCCTTGAACAGTTTCAGCCGCCACTTTCTGTCATACACGTTAAAGCATACATATATGTACAAAGATTTCTTCTCTCATTAAGTTTTTAAGAGTTACTGGTTTTGTTGAGTTAGAGCATCCATTTATAAATGATGTATAGAAGGAAATATCTTTTCCTATGTGTGGTGTACCCTGAGAATGCAGTGTTTTGCACTCATTTGTGATGTGCTATTTGCCATAATTTTAAGTGGATTAAGAGACATCTATCAAGAGGTCTTGTCAACCCAAAAGATAAAAAACAATTTTATTTATTTATTTATTTATTTATTTATTTTACTTTTAGGAAGTAGATTATCTTTAATTGGTTAAGTTGATATTTTTTTCTTCCTTTGGTGTTATCACTAGATAGTCTTTGGTTTTTTTTTTTTCTGTTTTTTGTTTTTGTTTTTTTTTTAAGTAACTACAACTTTGACAAAGATAAAGCCTGACCAGTGAGTTGACTATAGTAATGACTAAATCTTGACAGGATTCAAAACTGGGGTGTTTTTACTATCTGATTTTCACGCCAAATTTCGTAAGGTACAGAAAAAAAGATAATACAAATAAAACACAAGGGAAGAAGGCAAGTTTTCATTTTTACTGCATTCAGTCAAATAAACCATGATCCTATGAGAATTCTATTTTCCTTTTCTGATTGAAGATGTTCATCTATGAGTTAATAGTTACCAACTTCTAAGTTATTCAGATGCAGATCAGGTGTAAGTCATCCCACCTAAACATAGAAATCCGTCTTGAAAATGTCATTGCAGACCCCCTTTTTCACAAATGGAGGGTAATTTCTTTAAGCCTTGGGTCTTCTCACTGATTTTGGGATGTCTAATTTAGGATGAAATGAGTTTCACCCTAAAAGTGCCTACTAAGTAGTCTTAACTGCTTGCTAACTGCCTCCGTCAACTAAAAATTTACTGACCATAAATTACTGGTGTATAGACAACTACAATATAAACATTGAATGTTAAAAAGTTGTATTCCAATCCCACTTCCAGTCAGATTAATCTTGCCCATTCAGCAAAAAATGAAAGTACAGTACTGATGTGTTGGAGTTGAATCTAGAAATAGAGATGGTCCTCTGTTTCCCAAAGTAAATGCTGCAGCTTCTAAATGACTTTTTAAGTGTGGATATGTTTTTCCAGGCACCTTGGAGAGACACAAGGCTTAAGTGTTGTTTTTCTAGTCAATAAGGTTTATTTTTTAACCCTGGGCTTTTCTTGCTTAGATTGTCAGTTTTAGATTGTTTCTAGTGAGAAGCAATGCACTCTTTGATGCTTAGTTTTACCTGCCGCGTTCTAAGGGAAAGGGAGGATCCTCACAAAGTGTTCTGAGTTCAGCTGCAGAATAGAGTTTTCTCTGAGTGACTACTATCGTATCTAAAAACTAGTTAAAATCTGCACAGTACAAGTTATGTCCTTTTGTGTACATAACCCCTAAGAAACTTACCTGCGAACTACAGAGGAAAATGCAGTATAGATCAAACTGCAAAACACAATTGATAGATCAAATCAAACAGGTTGCCTGCCTGGATTTCTGTGCTTCTTTTTTTGGGGGGAGAAGGGGGGAAGTTTTAGATACAGTATAGAATGTCTTAAAACTGAGATAGACACGCATATGGGATTTGTAGCAAGCCTGAAAAAAAGGTACATGTAAATTTCAAGACAGAAAGATGCGTGCTAGCTGGCAGAAAGTAAATTATGTGGTCCTGATACAATGGCATTTTGTAAGTTTTTCCTCATTATCTTTGGTAAGAGCAAGCCAATGCTTTGGGAATGGCTGAGGCTGGATTACAAAGAGGTGCAACATTGAAAGACTACAAACAATCTTTTTAATTACAGAGAAGCATCAAGCCAGGCTGTCTGTGCCTTCAGGAGAAAAAAAAAAAATATTTCAGTTGATCCAAACTCTCTTCTTTGTTGGCAACTTTGCAACAGTAGTAGTTCATGCCCTTGTGACCAGAAGGGTTAACTGTTTTCATCCCTGCATTGTTGGTCTCCCTGTATGACAGCCTGTTCACTTGTGATTTGTTCACTGTGACTGTGTGAGCTCTCAGTGCTTTGATCCACCATGCTGCTATAACAAAACACATTGACACTGGCTGAAATCCAGATGGCATGTTCATTTCAGCTGGCATTGCTGCTCTTTAAAGGCTTTGGAAACAGTAGCTTTAACCTTGTATTTCGTATCCCCTTTCTAAGTCCTGTACTGATGTGTGCCTCCATTTAATACATCCTCTGTTCAAGGTTGCCCTCATTCTACGTGTATTCATTAGCATGTTTCCTCAGTATTTCAGATCTTAGAAAGAGAAGCTTTCTAATGAAATATTTTTTATTTTGGTTGGGGGGGTTGCTCTCAAAAGTCACCGTAAGCTAAAGATATCCTGTATTTGGTATAAACGACAAGGTTTCGGTAGTGGGGGGGCTGCAGGGGAAGCCTCTGTGAGAAGAGGCCAGCAGCTGCCCTGTGTTGGACATAGCCAGTTCCAGATGGTTCCAGCCAGCTCTGCAATGGACCCACCATTGACCACAACTGAACTCATCAGCAAAGTTGGTGATGTCTCACAGAACGCGTGGTTAAGAAAGGGCAAAGCCCTGAGGAAAAAAAGGAACAAAAAAGCCAAAGTAGTAGGAGGTGCTCCATGGCAGAGCAAGTAACACCCTCAAAGACGCTGTGGCCTATGGGTAACCTACAGCAGAGCAGGTACTGCGCCGGAAGGACTGCAGCCCGATGGAGGTCCCACACCAGAGCAGAGTAAGTAAGAAGGAAGGAAGAGAAAAAGAAAAGAGAAATGAACAAGGACAAGGAGTGGCAGAAGTAAACCACTATGCCCTTATCCCAAACTCCTGTGCTGCTGGTCACCTCACCAAAGAGAGTCAGCATAGCCTGTGCAATAACACAGAGAGTGGAGAGCAGGAAGAGGGAAGAGAGGTGCCAGGAGTGAAGCTGAGCATGGGAAAGGGAGGAGGAAAGTTGTTTTGCCTGTTTGTTTAATCATTTGTCTTCTTTGGTTTTTAATGCCTGAATCTTTTTATTTTTTGGTGGTGGTGGTGTTTGCTTTTTGGTGGGCTTTTTTATTAGTTGCCAATAAATTAAAATAAATTCCCCAAGTCAGGACTGTTTTACCTGTGACATGTCCAAATCGTAATCTGTGTGACAAGTGCTCTAGAACTTGTTCTTGTTTCTTTTCACATGCATCAAAACACTGCAGACATGTAGAGGACCCCACATTGGACTATCAGGAAAAAGGATAAAATGAATGTTCTATCCCAGTATCATGGTTCCTGTTGTTAGCGTTGTTACCACCCGTATCAGAGTAGGTATTCAGAGTGGAGGAATCATGAAAAAAACATTAGCAATCTTAATAGATATTCCCCGTGCTGATGGTTTTTTTGTTTTAGATTGTTTTTCCTCAATGAAGAAAACAATGAAATATTCAAAATTTTTTTCTGGAAAAAAAACCAACTCAGAAATTGAAATAATTATTGCATTTGAGGCAATAAAACTTACTTGGGAAATATTTCAAGAGTGAATCCACTGTCTCAACCTTTGATACTTTTGGAAAACTGAAAGTATACCAAAGTGATACGTGAGGAATCAATTCTAATTTCATTTCCTCTTTCTTGAGCAAGACTGAAAAATCTGGAGATATGCACTAAAGATCGTGCCATTTATATAACACTTCCCTTTGGTTCTGAGGCAGCTTTTAGCTGTCTACATGGGCATCTCTATTTGCGATCTAATGCCAATATAGGTGCCCTAGAGTATGCAACACATCGGTATGGCCAAAGATGATAAGGGACCTTCCACATGTGGGAGGCCAACATTGTTCAGAGGCAGCAGCTGGCATCCAGGCAGCTAAAATGGACACCTGTGTTCAGGCAACTGAATCTTAGCCTGATGTCTCCTCTGTATGTAAATGACATGCTAGCCTGGGGAAAGGAGCTTAACCAGCACAGTATTGTAATACTAATGTGCCACAATATAATGACAAGTGAACTCCTAACCAGAGCTGCATAGGAGATAGTTCTCTGCTCACTGAGAGGGACTGAAACAAGAAACAAAAAAATTGTGACAACAAAAAATAGTATCTTGCCCTAAAATGAGATGAAATGTCAAAAAAAATTAAATGTAAAAAGCCCCAAAAGTACAAATAAAACCCTGTGTCTGAATCTTGAAACATTCTGGTTTTGAGGGGTCTAAATCTTTTTTTATCTTTTACCTCTTCTAGGAGACAGAAAGCAAAAAAAAAACAAAAAAGGAACTTATCATTTTAAAGGTCATAATAAGATGGGAAAATTTTGAACCTGAAGAGACATATCATTTTTCACTGTTCCAAAATCCTGTAATGAGCGGTATTCTTTTAGAATCATAGATTAACATTAATATTTTCATTTGAATTATGGATTAATTTATGAAGTGAAGCACTGATGTTGTGTTCAAGATGAAGTTTGGTTCACATATTTGAGCAATCTTATAGAACATGATAAAATTGATATAAAAATAATAAAATTGAATAAAATAATAAAATATGATAAATTTAAACCAGGAGATATGCTTACCTAATGTGCTCTTTGGTTCATGGGATCGAACTATAGCCAGTTTGTAGAATATCTCCTGGAATGGATACGGTATGGATGTTGGGAGCTCAACACTAAAGGCTTCCACTGTAAAGAGAGCCAAATATAATTGAGCCAAAATAATTGCTGATGCAGATGTAACCATAGGTGATGTGGACTGTTTCTCCCTGTGTCCTTTTTGGTTGGGTGCATTCCTCTCTGGGTTGAATGAAGAGTAAAATACCAAGGTAGTTATGAAGAAGCAGCCTCAAACTTCAGAGATTTCTGCTGTTCCTATTCCTCTAAGTCTTCCCTTGGGGGAAGATTTAAAAAAAAAAAAAAAAAAAAAGTGTAGTTCATAAATTCCTTCAAATCTTTCAACTCCTCAGTTGTTAATGTTTTTGTCTGATGCTGTTAGGTGGTAGGAAGAGATTTAGTTCAGGTCTACCGAGGTTAAAAGGCCTAGGGCCAAGCTTACCATCATCTCTCTGTCTGTGGACCACTTCTCTCCCTTGGGAATGAACCATCAATGACAATTAGATTGTCACAGATCACAAGCTAATAACATGCTGACAGTTTTTTTGATTCCTCAGTACCATCCTATTTAGGTCCCATGCCTCCTCGTGTTATGTTTTGAGGGGGGTCTAGGTCATAGTGTTATTTTTGCTACAAATCAGGCTTTTAGTCTGTAGTCCTTGCAAGACTATTTTACGCATACTGTAAACTCCTTTGCAATCCAGAGTGTAGTTTGGTGTCTGGCTCTGCAGACAACAGTTTCCCATGGAGTAGCCAGCCATTGCAAAGCACAAATATCTTTATTTAAAACTTAAGTATGACAGAAGGAAGCATATTATAAAAACTAAACAGCATAAATACATGACTACTAGTTAATACCCATCTAACTCAGAGTTTATCAGAATCTTAAAGTGAGTATGTGACTCCAATCCAGATTAGGACAGTATGTCTCTATATTCCTGTTTCTGACACATTTTGCTGTCAGGCTACCTAAGCCAGAAAAGCTGTTGCCTTCAGGAAGTAAAAATTTAAAAAGAGCTCAGAATTTATACAAACAGTGTTGTGAACAGGCTTGTGATTTTTGTTCCTGAACCCTCAGGAATACTGTAGTACTTGGCAATCATTAGAAATCCTGTAGAAAACACAGATCATATAAAAATAGTGAAACTTCAGCTGTCATATGCCCTGTGCTGTGCATTTACAGTGTTTAACTTGAAACATCTATTGCCGATCCCTAAATCAGGAATGCAGGTTCTTTCACAGTGCAATTCACAACACCTAGAAAGAACCTGTGTTTCTCTATTGACTAAATAAGAGTTTAGGCACTGAACTGAGAGGCTTAATGTTAGACATTGTGAATACCTACTCTCCCCTTTGTCAACAGCATTTATAACAATTTAATACAATAAGTGTGAAAGTGTTCTTTTTTCTAAAGGAACAAATTTGTGACGTACTGTCATAAGTTTTTTTTTAAAAAAAGCCCACCTCTTTAAAAAAAATTCATTGAGAATATATTCATCTATTTGCTTTTTTTGCTTAGTATGGATGTTAAGTTTTGAATCATAATGAAAGGGCTTTTGAAGGCCAAAGGGCAATATGGCATTATCAACAACAAGGTCTTCTTTTAGAAAACTGCTTTTATACTTTGCTCAGCTTTTTCCTCTTTAAATGAAAGGAAAATAGATTGTTTAGTGAGGAAAAGAAAAAAGGAAGGGGTACAATGAAACTCTCTATTGTTGATGCTGTTAGTGATTGGTGAAGAGATGGTGTTTACCCCAAATATGACTGTCAAACAGAAATGCAGAAAGGAGAAACAACAACAAAAGTGATATAAATTTACTCATTCAAGGCCAAAATAATGATTTCCACCCCCACCAAAAATGTTGTGCCCACACCATCTCCTGATACTTCACTTCTATCTTTCAGGGAATAGGTGCCAAGTATTAGTGCTGTTATTACTGCAAGAAAGAAGACTAAATATATGCTGTTAGAAAGGGAACAAGAAATACTCCTCTGTTTATCCAGTCCAGAAAAGTGCTGGTTTGGTTTTGTTTTGTTTGGTTTGGTTTGGTTTTGTTTGTGGTTTTGGTTTTTTTTGTTGGTCGGTTGGTTGGTTTTGTTTCCTTTTTTTTAAATTCCCTTAGAGTTTAATCCCATTAGTTCTATGCTACAATTTAGTGGGGTTTACAACCCTAAAGTTTTTATATTTTGTATTTGTCAATATTACATTTAATACCCTCTGTGACAACCTATTTACAAATCAAATCTAAATCCCTTTTAAGTTTAGCTGTATGGCCTTCATTCATCATCTTTCATTTTTTTGTCCTCAGAAAATGCAACTAGACTACAGTTGTTCTTTGTGTTTGTAGATCATCTTTCTAAATTCAAGTACATATATGCACAGTAGACTTTAAAGCACTAGCCCCTGTAGACTTGAAATAACACTTTCTCTGGTTTGACATAGCTTCTTTCACAGGAACTATCTATAGCCACTCCTTTGCTATTTTTCAACCTGTTCTGTATCTCTGCCCGTGTCCTGCCCTGAATCCTTGCTTCATCTTGGAGATTAAGGAGGAACTTGTCATGTGGAATGTTACAAAAGGCTTTCTGAAAAATCCAAATATATTATGTCATCTGCTGTGCCCTTAGCAACCCTGTCAGTAGACCTTTGTGTAAATTCTTCTCCCCCAAAATGCAACAAACAAAAACACTGAGAAAATTATTAAAGACACAATTAATAGCTCTTTATTTACAGACAACTGACTATTTAGGGCACACACTCTGCCAGAAAGTTGCCTTGCAAACACTCCACTCTGCATTTACCCTAACTATCCCCCCAATAGTTGTGATGACAGTAATAGTAATAATAATAACAATAATAATAATTCAGTGCTTCTTATCTACTGCCTTACAGTGTCTAATCTGTTTGATAACTCCAGAAAAGCCCTGTTTGCAAAGGTAGTCCAATTAAATACATATAAATGTATTCAAATATTTAATTGGTTGGAAACTTAGTAAGTGTCCATAAAACATGGCTGCTCCTTAAGCCGAAGACAAGAATGAGCTGTCGTATGTTGTTATCCACTCGCTGTTTGAAAACCAAAGCTCTGAGGCAAAGAGGATGCCTTTCTTTTATTACCATGCCCCAACTCGGAATGAGCAAAGAAGAGAGACAGAGCAGATAACAGACCCCGTTCATGAATGCAAAAGGCTATTTCTGAGCAGTAATTGCATTGTTTATGCCAGCAAAAATTGCATAACTCCCATTCTCTATACAAATTACATGTTTTCTATGCTTCACTGGACATTTTACACAGAACATAAATGGAGCTTTTGCAATAGGTGGTACAAAGACTGCTATCAGAGCCGGTCTAAGCCTCATTATTAAGGCTGGATGAAGCATTTGGCTTTCTTCAGGTTTTCAGCAAAGTCAAAAGAATCCAAAATTCCCTTTATGGTTTTTCTTTTTATTTCTTTTCTGCTCCTCATTTCCTGAGTTTTTTTAATGAAATGAAAATGGAGTTTTTCCAACCAAAGCTGTTCTAATTGCTTTAAGACACAGATCAGAGCTTAATGCGATCCATTAAATGTTGCCAGCCTGGGACGGGCAGAGGGCTTCACGTGCTGACTGCACAGCAGGCCTGCCTGGCCAAGGAAAAGGTCAGGCAGTTGCACAAAGCCAAAACACAGCGCAACAAAACTTGTCAGCTGTATTGCTGCTGTGAGCATGGGGAGGTCACGTGAAAGGAACTTCCATTTCTCAATCCAAGTACTGCTAAAGTGGTATCCACTCACCTCCACATGATGCTATAGATTAACCTTTCGAAAGCAGCTTTGGATGGGTTTTTTTGCATGCCTGATTTGACCCTGAAGTTCAAAAGAGCAGGTTACCCTGTACTGAATTTGAAGATAGCAGTGAGTTCTGCTCTTGGAAATTGTGTTCACTGCATGTGCGAGGCTCAGCTGAGGCTACCTTTGAATGAAAGTGCATGTACTTTGTACATATTATTATGGCAATAGAGCTGGATTACTCCTGACTGTGCTGCTTCTGTTAGAAGAGAGGAATTTACAGCACTATTGCTACCCCTCATTGTAATTACTACATAGAAGTAATTATTTATGTATAGAGAAGCTTCTACATATGGAAACATTTCTACCTGTGAGATTGCCCACATGCATAAACAGATTAATTTTGCTGTATTCCATTGTTTATTTGTCTTGCAAGCAGACTACATAACATTTATGCCAAACCTTTTTTCCAACATTTGATTCAAAGTGGATGCATATTTGTCAGTTTGATGAGCCTCTCTCTTTTCCCTTGTTGATAGTTAGACATGAAAATATTGCTGTTAGGTCCCATGGCTCTTTTTACAATTATTCCCTGAATAACTAATACTTAAAAACTCTTACAACTGAAGCAGTTTGTAAAGGAGGAGATTTGTTAAAGTAGCTGCAGAAGTCAAGGCGGATGCCATAAATTGTGTCTATCACATCTAAATCCTCCTCTTCACCTACTAATCAGAGACAGTACTGCCCAACCAGGACCAAGACCTTAATTCTCTCTCAAATCAAAAAGCACCTCTTCTCTCTTTTTCTAGTATTCAACTCAAGGAAACTGCATTCTAAAGCACAGAAATTACCCATTAAAGTTATTTTTATTATTAGCTTTTGCTTGCTTGGGTGGGGTGTGTGCCATGTTATTAGCTACTGTGAATCAGCCTCAGCTCCTTTGGTGCCTTCTCCAGAAATATTACTTTGGAATCACTACATTTCATTCACTGATGAGGTAAAAAGAACCTAATTATTCTGACAATTTTATCTAAGGCTTGCAGATTTTATGTACTGAGTGTATAAAAAATAACTTCTTGATGAATAATGCTCCAGGAGTAAATTTTTGTAAGCATCATCTGGAAGGGTCTTTTTTACACGCAGATATGCAATTCTTCCAGTGGATGATAAATGCTAAATTTGCTTTACCTTGGGTATCGCTGTCCCAATATACCTATATATAAATAAATATACACATATATATATAATTTTTAATTGAGATATAGCAACTTCTCTAGAGAACTGTGAATGTTAATGAGACAACTACCAAGGCTTTTTAACTTTCTCTCATTAGCCATGTGGTTCCTGTCTTAAGATTCTCTGTCCTTCAGTTGAAATTGTGGGTAGCTTTTACTGTCGACATTTAAGAATCAAGAACTAATGCTTTATTAATGGGTTAATATAAAATATCCATTCAAACAATGCATAAAAATAAAAATAACTTCAAAAAACGATGAGTTTTCAAAATCAAACTTTTAAGGAGGGGAAGTGATCATGACCACTGTTAAAGTTTTGTTGAATCTAGTAGCAAGATGGAGGGGAGACTGCGACAGCCCTGTGTTCCCAGGCCCAGCCAGTAGCGAGGCTGAGCATGCCTTCCCCAAAGGCACACACACGAGCGTGGCAATTCACACAGCAAGCCACACAGAACAACACAGATAGAAACATGCAAACACAGACAGCACAATTGCCTCATCTCGTGCCCCTCTCTGGCAGTTCAGGATACAGGTCTGTTCATGGGAAATAGTGTGCAGATCTACAAAGCAGATCTTTCCAGTAGTGTGGACTTAGACACCAAGGGCCGGAACTGGTCCTAGAACCTTGCTTTTCCCAGTTGCTGGCACCCCCAAAGCCTGCAGTGCCCCTCCAGCTCCTGGTAGCTCAGAAGTGCTCACACACACATTCGTGTGTGTACACACGCATTTGTGTGCGTGCACACACGCACGAGCACACACATACTGTTGATCTCTTCAGTAAATGGCCTTTAACACTCAATCTAACCAGCAGCTGATCCCTGGGATCCTCTCATCTCCAATACAGCCACATACATGTAAACAGGTCACTAAGTCAACCCCCAGACCTTGTGGTCTCTGCAGTAGTTGGTTTGGACCCCTCTGGTCTCTCCAGGTACCAATTTCCAGGCTTTCTGGTCTCTCCAGTAACCAGCCCAGGCTACTGGCTGCTTTGATACCTGACTCTCCAGCCTTTTATCCTACTCATAGGCTAGTGTGACTTGGTATTTGCAAGCAATCACAGTGATGTAGCCTCACAATATGCACACACTCCAGGTGCTGCTGGTTAGACACGCAGGCATCTGTGACCTGTGGTCCCATACCAGTTACCGCCACTTAGACAGCCATACGCACATGCGCCCACAGAATAAGGAGCTCCTCACCCAGGAAAATAGTTGGAAATGCGATTTGGTAAGAAGACAGAACAGACTGCACTGATCACTCACAAGGCATGGCCAGACAACATGGCAATCTTTCTCTTTCCACTAAACATCCCGTAAGTCTTATTATAAGTTATAGAATCCCAAGATGATCTCCCCTGGCATCCCATAATAAGTTCCATACCCCTAGGCAGTGACCCCCTCCAGCCTGTGAGGTGAGGCAAAGAGCATCTCCCATTGACCCACCTTGATGTGTCTCACCCAACGCCAATGGGGCTGATGCTGTCCCATGGCAACATGGGAGGATTTGGGGCTGGGGCTTGTTTCTCTGATCAGTTTATTGAGGTTCCTGTGCTAGTCATGGTTTCTCTGCACTCCTTTGTGTTTGTGATCATGATCCTTTAATCAAGTAACCTAAGAATTATAACCAACCNAGTCATGGTTTCTCTGCACTCCTTTGTGTTTGTGATCATGATCCTTTAATCAAGTAACCTAAGAATTATAACCAACCATATTCTTCTTTTATTCCAAAGGATAGAAAACCAGGATAGAATTTGGTTCAAAGGTAGGGGATTTCAGTTCTTTGAATCCAAGAGACTATTCTGGAGGGGTTTCACAGAATTTTAGTCGAGGTTTATCGCTGTCCTTCAGCTCCCTCAGTTTCCCTGTGTTAAATGGAGAGCGGTAGAGTCCCCTAAGGGATGAGGATCATATAAATGAGACTCCCATTTGGAATTATTCTCCTGGGAAGATTAATCTCAAAGGCTAAGGTGAGCCTCTCCTCTCCCTTTTACTGCTTCCAAAACATCCTTTCTGTTTTCTTGTAACCTCCTGCCTAATTAGCTGCATGTCCTATATTAATGACACAAAGTCTGTTTCAAGTGTTAAATAAAAGAGGGTCAAGCAGCAAGCCTGAATGTGGGACTCCTGCGCCTCCATTCCACTTAACTGGTACCCAGCTCCTGGCTCCTTTCTGGGCCCTTCTCTTCAGGTCAACCCAGGACAATACTGCTTTAGAAGAGTTTAGCCTTAAATAGATGGTGCCAGTGGCCTTGATACTAGGATTTAGTGCCTGGCTTCCTTTTGTTTATCAGGATAGAATACAGTTAGTGAACAAGTGGTATGAGACCACGACATGATGGGGAGTATCTGTTTAATTTTTTTATTCCTAATTCATATGTTGTGCTGTTTTAAAAAAAGAATGACTAGGTCACATGAAAATCTCTAACAATGAAACTTCTCCTTCCCTTTAGAACTGCTGAGTGTGCTTGGAAGGGAAAAGCTTCAAGGATATTAGGAGGATTGTGTGAGGGAAGGATGAGAAGCAATGGTAGAGCACAGCAATGAGACTCAGACAACATTGACAGGGGCTGCAAGATGATAGGCAAGTCTCCACTGTAACAGAAAGTCCTCCTAGGATTAGAAAGGCTTGTACTGAGTTTACTGCAACTCCTGCATTCATAAGGTTAACTGAAAACAAGTGTGAAAACAAGGACCCATCTTCTAGAGAATGCATGGGAATGGAGAGGAGTTGTCATAAACATTTATTTTTCTTCTGTCATTCTCTATTTGAAAGGTAATTATTATGATTTATAGTCTAATAAAAATTAGCTTTCTATTGTGAAAGTTTTTCCAGTTTTTTTTTCTTTTTAAAGAAAATTCTGTATAAGAAAAATACATCAATAATTTTATGCTTAGTTTCAAACATAGAATACAAGACTGAATTCCTTGCCAAAGACCAAAGTGAGGATGTGCAGGTAGCAACAACATGGGTATCTATGTGACTGTTAAAGAGAGAGAATAGAAGGGATAGCTGCAGAAGAAAGGATCATAAATTAAAAATTAAGCCATTATAAAATTACCAGAGATAAAGAGGACACAATGTGAAGCTGAACTGACCGGATGGTCTGAAGATCAAGCATGATTTTAGAGTTTTGTTTTCATATTTGCAATTCATGGAAGCAGAGAAAAGGAGATATACCATGGGTACAGTCTCAAGAAATCAGTAACTGCAGCAAACTTCACTAAAATGTAAATATTTTGTTTTTCACAATGAAGCCAAAAAACCAAAATTCACAAAACCTGAACTCTATTTTAATGATATTATGTGGGTTGTTTGTTAGTATTTTAATAGCTTTATTTTTTACTTTAGTTTACATATACTGTATAGAAGCCATACTCCCTTGAAAAAGTCTTGACAAACACGGATGATACATTATTTTATATTTACTGTAACATATCCACTTGTTACTAGAGACAGACAATTATATTAATCCAAATGTTTACAAATATATTAAAAATAATGCTCCATTTGTTTGTGGGTTACAAAACAGAAATGCTGGAGTGAAGCTGGGGAAAGACGAGGAACGAATGGAAATACCTCCTGATTTGAGCTACTGCCACCAGAAATAGCATTAAGTTCACTTCAACATTAATTTAAATACAATTAAATAAAAGTGGATTAAAAGAAAGACAAAATAAGGAAACGTGAAAAAAATATATACCTTGGCCTCATCACCTTGCTCCCTTCAAACTTTTACTATTAATAAAGAAGTAGTAGAGGTAACAAATGAAGTTTTCCCCTCATTATCTACATGTGAACTAGATGTCTATGCTCCTGTTATAATCAACAGAGACTTAGGGCAGGATTCAACTACATAAACGTGGGTATATACTGCCATCTCAGATGCCAATACACCTAAATGGAGCTGGCAGGTTAGAGACAAAACTTACGGAAGATCTGCAGCCTTTTGGAGATCAGCAGGTAGAGCCTGAGCATGATGTCTTGTCTGTCTTACGTATTGGTACCTGAAGCCTGCAGAAGTGACTGCTGTAGTTACAGCTGCAGAGATACTCAACAAATCCTGATCCCAGAACCTGGCATGCTAGTTGCCAAAAAACAGGTGTCTATTGTGATTTGAGGTACTGTAACGTATTAAATACAGCTGGGTTAACATCCAAGACACAGGACTTACAGGAGGTGTATTCCCTCGGCAAATGACAGTTAGAGGACAGGGAAGCATCTCAAATAGGTAAATATATTTTGGGAAACTTAGTAAGGCCAAAATATCATATTTTTCTTTTAGTGTGATATGTAAGGAATACCCAGTGATAAGTAAATGAAATGGTGCTAAGGATAATGGAATTTGTATAGCGTGTGGATGTGCATATGCACATGTGCATGTGGATGTGCATATAGTGTATACATTTACTTATATAATGATTTTTCTCAACAGATAATTCTTTTCCTGCAGCCTTTATTCTTAGCTATTTCAGGGCTAATTCCTTTACTGAGCACTCAAAGGGAAATGAGTTTCTCTGTTACCAGTGTGGGTATAAGCTGTTCCATCAATCTCAATGTACTTTTCCTTTGATACCCTGAAATCAGGGTACCTCAGTGACCTTTTCTTGGTAGGTCTATAACACAGTTTTAATGCAATCTTTCCTCCGCTTTCTACTAGGTTTATGAATACTACTAGGTTTATGAATTTTCTCCTGGATAAATTAAATTTGTTTCATTTCCAAATTATATTAGCATTTTAATCCAAGAAAATCAGGGTTCTGTAATTACTTGGGAAAAATTAGTAGGACATGAACATTTGTAAATGAGATTCAGAATCTCTGAATTCCAAGTTCAGACTTGTGGCAATTTGGGATCCTTCTCTCAGACAAAGATTAATTTGGCTGGTCCTTGGGATCTGGATTATTGCTGGAGAAGCCTAAAATTGATTTATACTGCCATTCTGGATCACAGAGTTCCTTAGATGCCTAAACAGGAGTGCTCAGACTTCTTTAGAGCAATCTTTAGCTAAGCAGTTAGATGCCTGATGTTTTATCTAAGCTCCACCGTGATTCAAAGACAGGCTGAGGAAGCACGTGAATTCTAATCCCCTGGTGAGAACCCCTCTATTGACAACTTTTGAATCACCTTGTGGACATATTCCTTTGTCTCAGCTGTTTCAACATGCCAAGTAGGTACCTAAATATAGCCTGATTCTTAGTATTTGATTTAAATGCTCAATGAAGTTTTAATAAATCCTACAAATCTCCTTTAAAAATTGGATCCCACTTCTCCCTCTCATCTCTGATAGAATCTTCAAAGTGCATGTGTTCTCCTTATCCTCTCTGAAGGTGGTTTGCTAGGGAAACCTGTGGGCTTTTTTGTTTTTTTGTTTTTTTTACTTTCCTCTATTATCCTCACCCATCTCACGCCTTCAAGGTTGTGAGTTTTAAGGGCAACAATCTGTTCTATATTTATATTTTTAAAAGCAAGACAGGATACTGAGTACCAGAAGCAACTCATGAAAGCGGAGCTAATTTGCACTTGTCCAAAATGTTCATGTCTGCACGTAAATGTAGTAACTCTCAAATAACAGTTACCAAGCAGGTACAGGTAAACCGCCTGAGGAGTTTTTAACCAAATTGTCAATACTCCTACAAGCATATGTCAGAGTCTTTTGTTAAAAAAGGTATTTTATCCATATGTGTGTTATCAGAGTTTGGGTTTGTTCACTGAAATGTAAATTCTATGTTTCTGTGTTCTTTATGGATATAATTTCGAAGCCATTGTTAGAAAACGTAGAACCCATAGGCCTGAAAATGCATCCATTTAGTCTGAGTGGTAAGTATCTTAACCTCTGTACACTTATTTTCTGTCAAAATAATGGATTAATATCTGAATTGTATGGAAGAGGATATTTTTCACCAGCTGGACATCTCTCTTACAAACAGAATGTGTCTGGATACATAATTTACACACTGCAAGATGAAACTAGCATCCCATCACTCTGAGAATAGGTTAAGTCCATACAAATTTTAATTCTCACTAAAATCATTGTGCTAGAGATGGAGAAATGTTGTGCTGTTTCTGTTTTCCAGTTTTTGGATTTTGTTGTTGGTTTGTTGTGTTTTGTTGTTGTTTTTTTTTTTTTCCCCATTACATTCTTGTGCACTTAAAAAATAATTCAGGCTATTTCCATGCAAATTATACTTTTCCTGGATTCATTAAATGCTCTTTGCTGAGACCATAACTGGACTGTCTTCTCTCAAATTACCTATGCAGAATATTGAAAGGGTCAAAACAGTGCAGCATGCTACTGTATTTCACAGAACAGAAAAGCATGCAGATTGCTCTTGTTTCTCATTCTTGTAATAAGGGACAGTAACAAGAAAAGAAAATGGCTGAAAATGGTTTTGTTCCCATGCCTCAAATACCATAATTAGAATAAGAAATGCTACAAATTAACCCATTCTCATTACAGTCACTATATTATAATTTCATGGTCCTCTTCTGATGCTGTACTCTTGCTAAGCACATTTACATCTCATCAGTGAACACAAGCAGCAGATCTGCTGGCGGTGAATGCGTGATTCACTCCAATTTATGTCTTCTTTTCAGCTGGGGAATCCATTGTGTGAGCTAATAGCTGGTTTCCCATTCAAAATGACTGCAGATCTCTTCACATTTGGATACAGTGCAAGCATTGTCTTTTTTTTTTTTTTTTTTTTTTTTTCAAATATTTTTTTTTTTACACTTTTCCAANGACTGCAGATCTCTTCACATTTGGATACAGTGCAAGCATTGTCTTTTTTTTTTTTTTTTTAATGTGTCACATAATTGTTGCATTACACTATGTACAAGCAGAAGAAAGGGAATTTTCAACATTAAATGAAACACAAAGGGCAATAGTATGCTTTGCTCTCAGTGATGTGTGGGGGAAAGACAGGAATCCTTTTCTCTTAAGACAAGTAGGGAGTACAGCTGCAATTTTTGTGATCACCTGCGTAAAAGCCTGAACAATGATTTCACCATCATCTACCCTACTTCTTCAAGGCTGGTTGTCAAAAAAGAGGATTTTATTAAAACAATTAAGTGGACAAATGTATTCTTTTATAGGGTGTTTAAATTGTCATGTCCCTATTACCTGACTGATCTGGGGACATTCCTGAAGTATAATTTCCATGAACTTCTCACAAAACTTTCAGAGTATTGCTATTGCTAATACAGTGCTGTACAAACACAAATTGAATTTGAGTGCTTGTCTTATCTAACAATATTAGGTTGTTTTCCTGATTCAAGGTGTGTAGAGAAGAAAAGCTGTATTTGAGGTGTTTTGCTTGTTCACTTGTGCCTGGTCTGACAGCTAGAGAAAGAACAACCTACTGAAACCTAAGGGAGGTTTGCTGTTGATGCTAATGGGATAGGATTTCATCGAAAAGATTTTGTCCTACTAGACAGGAGTGCTACATGCATTACCTTTGTAAGAACTTGGAGATTGACATAGGAGATGCATGATCAGTGACTCAAAACATGGGGTTATTTCACCTGTCCTTAATCATTAGTGCTTGGATTCACTTAATCTAACTTTAGACATTTCCAATACAAATGTTGACATCTGGGGCAGGGTTCAGTTGCCTAAACATAGGAATTCAGTGCCAGTTGAGGTTTTCAAGGCTATTGAAGGCATACACAGGCCACCTAGGTAGGGCACAGAACTTAACGGAGACCCATGTACTCTGGTACAGAAACTGAGCATCAGGTCTGATGGAATACAATACACAAAAATGTCACTATATGCTTACATTTAGATAACTGAATATCACCCCTAACCTATCTGTTTGGATGTTCTAGGGTCAATTCTGTTGTCTATACATTAGTGTATTTGAATTGCTCTGTTATATCCTACCTACATCCTCATGCCAACCTTAATCACTCGTGCCAAAAGGCATGAGTATTCTGCATGTATTGTATCATCTGTGTTTACCTTCATGAAAATGCCCTGGACACCTTAAAGCTCTCAGTGGAACCATTTCTTGCTTTGCTAGTTAAATCTAGCTAATATTATAATCGAGAAAAATACTTCCAGGTCATGATTCTTCTCATTAGTTTTAGATGTTTACCTTTAGATGAGATGAATAATACCCTGAAAATGGTTTGGGGTCTTTTTTTCCTTTTCTTTTTTCCTCTTTTTCTAGAGCCAGTTTTAGAAGATGCAAGATTCTTAGCTATGAAGATTGATGTATCTCCTTGCCTTGTTTTTCTTTTCCTCGCATTTCCTTGTCTTAGTTTTCATATAACTGAGAGCTCGATAATTCAGTAATTCCATAGTAATGTGCAAGCCAGGTTAACCATAGGCATGAAAGGAAGATTAGAGGTGAGAATCTGCCCTCACTTATGCCAACACAATTACAAGAATGTCTGAGTCACAAAAATGAAGGTTTTTCTATTCCATGATCTTATCTTTCAAAAGGCTAGTAGTAGATATCTGGACAATACTTCTCCAGTTTCTGACATTAAGCTATTTTGGATATACAGAGACTGTAGTTACATTTGGATTACTGTGGGTTTAATCCCTTGATCAGTTAATTTGAATTTGTTTGTTTGCTTTTGGAACCTTTGTACTTTCAACCTGCTTTGTCTTCGAGTTCCATGGTTTTAACTACTAATTACAGGAAAAAGAATGTTATTGTTCACTTTATGATTTCTAGGCTCTGCCATACCCATTTTGGTTGTGCTTTTTAATAGTCAAAAGTAATTTTTCATCCCTTCTCATACAGAAGTCCCATACCAGGACACTTGAGAAGACCACTGAACCTATGACTATATTTGTACTTGTTCGGTGAAGGCAGCAAATTAGTGTCAACATTAGTAGTGTGTGTCCAGCTGCAATATGAACTGTTGGAACCTGAAGTAAGGATCTAATTCTGTAATCACTGAAGTAATTTTCAGCACTTCCATTAACTGCAATGCTTCAGACTTGGGTTTTTTTGAGACACTAAGCCCCTTTTAAGCACATCACTGAACAGCAATTTTCAGTTACCACTGACCCGAGTTAGATTTCAGTGGGTAACCTCCAAGTGAAAGGCTCTCTGCTGCATTTCAATACCCTGAGCCATCTAGCCCCTTCTTGTTTTTATTTTTAATGTTAATATAAAAAAAAGCCAAAAAAAGAACAATCTGTCATGGATGTGTATGCTAATTGACATAATAGACCCTAACAGCTACTTTGGAGCATAATAGACCATGACAGCTCCATTGGAGCTTACTCAGAGATCGAGATAAAAAGTTTTATTACTATAATATACATTCACACTTACCATATTTTACTATATTTTAATTAAAAATAAAATCTAGGCAAAACTATAATTCGTTTATATACAGTGTTATTTTTCATTTAAATATCAGGTTGCTGCACACACACACACACACCATGCACACACGAAATCAGTATCTTTAAGGAAATGGCAAGCAAAGATTTAACAGAAAGCCTTTCCAGAATTTACCTGTTCAGAATGACAGAGTAATTGGTGGTCTTCTTGCTTGTCTAACCTTGCTAGGTGAAGAAGATATGGCATTGTGGTAACTGCAAGTTAAAATCAAAATTTTTGTGTATGGTAGCCATAGGAGAAGGAATGCAGAACCTCCAAAGTTTATCTTAGCACTTTGCTGAGCTGACCAAAGTGGTAGCAAAATTTGGTTTCCCAGAGTAACAGAGAGAGAAGTGAAAACTAAGAGTAAATCATGCAGAGAGGGGATCTTTTTTCAGTGGTTCTAAAAGCTGTTTTGGGGAATTGTCAGAAATTACAGGAATGTGAGAAACTGGAAGAATTATTCAATCAGCGTTTACTGCTGTGCGTGACGGTGTGCTCCCCGCTCCTTGCAGCACCTGATGTCTATCTCCTGTAACCTTGCCCAAGTGATAACCACCTGTGATGGTCATGATGGGGGCTTGTAGTCATGATGGCAGGCATCCGGGGCTCAATGTGGTTCTGGGGAAACAGGTAACAACACAATAGCCAAGGGCTAACTTAAACAATGCTGGTTCTGTGGTCAATATGCAAATATGACTACAAGTCAATCATCTTACTCCCATAAATAGCTCACAGCCCAACAAGAGCCCTTTGAGCTCTCCTGAATGGCAGCGGGCTGCACGCCAGGATCTCCCCTTGAGTCAGGATGCTGCTCAAGGTTACTCCTTGAGGTTGAGAGATTCCTTGCCGCAGCAGATCCTCAGTAAGTGACTAAAAGCTTGCTGAACTTTGAAATCTTAGCGAAGTGATATAAAGGATTGATTGTGCACATATAATCCTTTAGATGTAATCCGTTGACTAAGTCTGGGACTAGGACTGGATCCAGCTGCACCTAGACTCCTCTCTGAGAAGGAGTTTAGAAAGCAAGGGGGTCCTTTCTGAAACCTTGACTCAACGGGAGGGTCTCCCTGACAGTTCTGTCTGATCCTGTCCTCTATGCAGTAAATAACCAAGTGTACCTTGCCATCTCGAATCTTGTTAAACTGTTGCATCTATTATCAACTTTATTAAATCATTGTTTTTATATCAATAAACATATTGCTGCTTCTCTCTTACGAGTGAAGTGCATCACTCCATCCGCGACACTGTCTCACGTTTGACTTGAGCCACGAGGTCTGCAATGATGTTCCGTTATGCTCCAGGGGCCCATAGACTCCATTCCATGGACCTTGAACAAAGAACCCAGCTTCAGTGAAACAATGCTCTGGCACAGCTGTACCCCTTCTCTCAATGGAGATAGCTAATTCAGAGCTTCATTATCATGCATTGTTCCTTGTGAATGTACACCAGTACACAAACCATATTTTAAGAAAGCAAAAGCTTCAGATCTAGGAGATGCTGATGGAGATCCTGCAGCTGGGCAAACAGAACAGGATACATTTCTAAGTTAACATAGAAGATTTTAGTATCCCACCTCAGTACTTTGGAATCTCTCTGGAGTCAAAAGAAAGTGATCAGAATCTGCAGAGACATCTCACTTATTGCAGACCTCTCCTTTGGCTTGGGAATGCAGTTTTTCTCCATCAAGTAAAGAGGAACTCTTAATTGCCATCTTCCACTTGGTGACTGAAATTTATCTCCTCACTGACTAAAGAGGAAGCATGGTTGACAAGATTAGACTAGTTGCAGAGTTCTTAGGAAACTTCAGAGAGATTATTCCCTTTATGGAGACAGACATTCTGAATTGCCTTCCCAGGACTCCTGATAGTTTTTGATATAGCCTGTAGGAAGCCATTTTCAGCAGGAAATATCTTGCCTCCTTCGCATGTAAGGAAAACACAACTCAACAGGAGGGCTCACGTTCAGGCTGCGAATACCAAGCTGCGCGTTAGCTACCGCTGAGCTCCAGAGTGGGACTGAAGTTCAGACATATCTCTCTGATCAACTTTTCCTTCTTGTTTGTTCCATAAACAATTCAGAGGCTTAAAGTTCACTTAAGTAAATTTAGAAATAAGCTGTGTATTTCATACAGCATTCTGAATCAACCAGCTGCAGCCAAGTAAACTCAGAGAAACCTGAATTACATTTTTAAAAATAAGCAGTCTCCCAACGAGCTACCTGCATTTTTCAGCATATAAAAATACTATTACTTATCTACATAATAGAGTTATTTGTTATTAGACTTTGTGAAGGGGTTTTATACACTAAAAATATATTTTTATATACTAAGGGTTTTTATATACTAAAACACTTTATATACTAAAAAAGTATGATAGTAGTGGTAGACATGCTACTGTGAATTACCACTGCAATCATATGCGAAGAAGGGGAACATTTTCTTATATTACTTTTCTCTGATTAAGTTGAGATCAAATAATTCTAATGCTGGCAGTAGGAAAGCCAAGAGTCATGGGAAAATGTCTGACAGAACTAATGTTTCAGGCAACTGAATTGTTTGAGAAAATTTCATAGACATCACTTTTTTAGAAGACAGAGGAATGAAAAAATAAATATAGCTAAGAACCTCATAGAGACATCAGGATAGGTTTGTCAGCCAATGACCAAGCAGTTTACTACTTATCTCTCTCAGTGAAATATGAAACAATCCAGTCTCTTTTCAGTTCCATAGAAAGTTCATTTAAACAATTTTCTAGTCAGTGAAAGTTTTTAGAAAGGTGTGAAGTTGCAGCTCTGCTTCTGTGGAATAGGTGGATGCTGTAAAATATCTTCCAATCTAAGTCTAGCTATTGAATCCAAAAATATTTGTTTCGTACAGTTATTTGAACAACGGGAGACCTTTTCCAAACTGTCAGTAATGTTACAGTATTTGTACTAATTGTAACATTTGCAATTACACTTATGTCCTTCCCCTGTGTGCCATATAAAAGGGCACATGTAGATGCTAATTATATTTAGGGACTGGTCTAAACTCATTTGACATTGTTCCATTGACTTCAAAGAAACTTTGAATAAGACCTGCCAGAGGAAAATTGCAAATCATCCCAATATTTAATTAAATAAGGCCAAAGACTAGGGCTAATCAAAGAACAGGATGGAAACCTCCCATGTGTCCTGAACAAAACTCGATGTTATGTGTAAACTATGTACTTTAGCCAAGAATGCCAAATACGGACTTTGTTAAATTGTTAATTATATCTGGTTGTTGGGTGATTTTTTTTTTCTCACTTATGTTATAAATTTAAATAATTTAGGAAAAAAAATGCAGTGTAGAGATCACATAAATATTTTACTTGCTCATTTGAAGGGCATTCTGTTATTGGAATACCTATGACAGTAAATGTAAATGTAGAATTTGGACTTGTATCATCATTGTACTTACACAAAGTTGTCTTGGAAGTTATATAATTTAAGATAATGGACTGATGCTGTAATATTTAATCACAGTAATAACATTTTAAAGTGTAATAATTTTTGAACAATGCTTTCAGAGCATCTAAGTAAAATAAAAATCTTTTTATACAGATATCCTTTTTCAGAACCAGGCTGTGTCCTATTTTTGACCAACACTAGGGAGCATAGTTACTTGCTAACTAACTTGAGGGGATTGTCAGTCAAACTTAAACACTGAAATGTTTGTGTCTAGTAAGTTTAGTTCTGGTCACAGCTTTGAGATGCTCTGGTGAAAACTGTAAATGAACCTGTCTCTTTGCTCAGAGACAGGGTTAGTCCGTGTTAATGGGAAAGGTCTCTTATCAGGGGCTGATTGAGACAATTAATTAAGTACTTCTGATGGAGAACTTCAGCAACTATGTTCTGAACCTATTTTATGGTTGCTTAGATCTTTCACAGTGCAGTGATATAATTTTGTATCTTGGTCTTCTATTGGTACTGGGCAGAATAGCTAGGACATGTAATGCCACTTTTCAGAGTTTTTCTAAGGCATTGTGTTCTTTGATGTCTGTAAGTAAGAGTAATCTAATTTCCCAGTTGTCATTGGAAAGATTGTAAAAAAAATTAGAAAATAGCAGTATTCAGGTTTCTCTTTTTCATTTCCATTTCTGTGAATAGTTTCAATATCATGTGAAACATGTTTTTATTATTCAGAAAAGTCTTTTTTAAGGAAAAGCCTCAAAAAGACTGATTTGAAAAAGTTCTTTATTTCTATTATGATAGTCATCAGATTTGGTTTGAAATGTGGTGTTAAGGTTTGTTCTTATTTTGACACAATAAGTGTATCTAAAATAAGTCACAATCAGTTAAATTTTGTACCATAAAATAAAACTGGGGTGAAACTGATTTTTTTTTTCCCCCCAATTTCCTTTTAAAAATGGTTTGGTTTTTTTTTTCCATATTTAGGCTTTAGATATTCTGATCTACGCCCATTGGGGTTTTTACAAAGACACAATGAAAGGAATACCTTACCCCCAAGTATCCTTTTCTTACAAGCTCTTTCCCGTCATCAGTTTTTAACACACTTGCTGCTACATCAAAATCTGACTACTGTTTTAAGCTGCAACTTAGACTTCTATAAATCAGCACCTGAGCACTCTATAGATCCCTCTGGCCATGTAATTTGAACTTGTGGTTTACATTACAATGAAATAGGACCATACAAGAAACTATTTGCAGCTAGCTAAGCAAAGACACAGCTCTTAAGAATATAATGTCCAGGTCTACCTGTGCATTTTTCTTCCTACTAATTTTTTTTTTTAGTGCATTATCAGTGCTGTCAAAGTGTTACTCTTTTGGTAAATTATTTGGTGCAAATTTCTGGTGGTTTGCTGTGTTCTGAATCAATAGACTTATATGCTGGGAAGAAATCCTAGTGATAGTAAAATTGTGCATCCATAAATGTCTCTGCTGCACACACCTGTAATGTCACCAGAAGAACTACCAGATGGAAATCCCTGCTTATTAAAAGCTGAGCTTTGTGTTTTTATCACCTTCTGTTTAGATTTATGAATGTCATTTGATTTCTGTGGGCCTTGTGGACATTTATCAAATAAATAGCAATTCTCAGAGTACAGCAGTGTGAATATACCAAGCTTTCAGGTGACACCATGCTCCATGACCTGAATTAATTACCTGAAAAATTTCATAGGGCAGAAATTTCCTGTCATAAGCACGTCCTGGCCTCTGGGTCTTCCCACTCAGATCCCTCTCCTTGGCTGTTTATTTGTCACTGTGAAAGTTTCAGGGTTTTCACAGCATATGCAGCTACCACTCGCCCTATTTTTGAATGCAGTAATAGCTCTGTATATGCAAGGGGTAAAATAGGAAGACTGCCACTGACATCAGCGGGGTTTGAATTTTGAGTTCAAGGTAAGTTGGACAAAGGAACAAGTCTTGGACAGGAGTATTTTACTCATGCTAGACTTGTCAGACTCTGTAGATTGGACTAGTTAAGAGGTCTGTCTAGCAGGTTGGATTTTCTCACATGGAAAACGGTAGTTAAGTGATTGCTTTTAGCAATAGTTCCTCCTGAATTCATTGTTTTTGCTGCTACATGACAAAACCCAGACTCCCCCTAAAGGGGCCTCCCTTTGGCTGTTCTCACTGGTGCTGCAGCTACCCCTTGTGTTGGTGCCACTCTAGAGAGCACAAACTTTCTTCTGTTTTTTGAGATCTCAGAATTATTAGTGCTCTGATAATAACTGCAGTTTAATAAAAAATATTCTTCTATAATTTCCATTGGACCTCAGGCTGCTGAAAGAGGAGATCCAGTTCATAGATTAGAGTACAGGTGAGCAAGTCCTATTCCTTGTGGTAAATCAAATCAAACACTGCCCTCTTCCTTAGGAATCAGAAATGGAGGAACAGCTCTGGCTTTCCCATTGGTAATAAATGTGTTTTATTCCCTTTTCAGGGTGGTGATAGCTCAAGATGTTTTAATTTTAATGGTTTAGCCTGATGAGTTCACAGCTCCACCACTGGTATTAATCAGTTATCTAGCAGCATGTTGGATTGACAGAACTTAACACACCCCTCCTCAGGGTTTAATATCAATTAATGTAGAAAAAGACTAAAAAAGAGACTGGAGAAGGATAAAATTTGTACTTGGATACTCTTTCCTCCCTCCTTCCCTTTGCCTTTTATTTTACTGCAGGAATTACATACAATTGAGTTGCATGACTCAATGGTTAAATAATAGTAATAATAAAACCCTCATACAAAGTACAGAGTAAGAGAAATGAGCACATACCTGAATTGTGCCTAATAAACGGATTTGGTGTCTGCAGTGAATGCGTGATGACTACAAGCTATGAAAATCTACAGGATCACAGGTCTTGTAATAATAACATTTCCCCTTGTTTTCTGATCATTCTCATAATCACGGAATCACAGAGTTTTTAGAGTTGGAAGGGACCTCTAGAGATCATCTAGTCCAACTCCCCTGCTGACGCAGGAATGCCTAGAGCACATTACTCAGGACTGCAGCCAGGTGGGTCTTGAAAATCTCCAGAGAAGGGGACTCCACAACATAATAAATAACAAAGAGCAGAACAAAGCGAAAAGTTAATTTCAAATGCAAAAATTCCCTTTTATTCCTGGTAGTTCTTTTTCTGCTGCCACCCCAAACTGGCTGTAGTATTGTTTGACAAAAACTTCGAGTAATTGCTGATATTCCCTGGTTATCTGAACAGAAGCTAAAAACCAAGGTTTTATCACAATCAGTTCTAGACTTCTATAATACAAAGACCTGTACATGAACTGCATGTTTAGACTTTTTTTTCGAATCTTTGTTAAGAAACAGACACTCTGAAGGTACCTTTCAACTTGTGCTACAATGGCTGCCTAAAATAAGTCTGCTGAATTGGAGTCTTAGAGTATTTATTATTACTTCATGATTCAAGTATTTTGGAACAAGAGAGTGAGCAAACTTAAGGGTGAACAGTGAACAGAAAAATCATGGTTCAAGTCACAGCTTCAATCAAATCTTCTTGTTATTGTCCATCATATAACAACAAACTAATCTTATTGCTAGTCTGTTTAATTAGCTTATCAAGCTGTTGAGTTTATAAAGGTTGGTATGTTACTCATTACAGAACTGGGAATGTTTCTTCTGCAATAACTTTACTTTTGCTTAGCAATTTCTTGCCTCAGAGCATAATCAAGATAAATCCAAGAGCAAGTGCCAGATTCTGCACCTAGGATGGGATAATCCTTGTTATGCATTCAAAGTGGGGAAAGAGAGGCTGGAAAGCAGCCCCATGGAAAGAGATCTGGGGGTTTGGGTTGATGTAAAATTGAATATGAGTCAACAGTTTGCCCTGGCAGCCAAAAGGGCCATCCGTGTCCTGGGCTGCAACAAGCACAGCATAGCTAGCCAGTCGAGGGAGTTGATTGTCCCACTCTACACTGCACTGGTGTGGCCCCACCTTGAGTACTGTGTGCAGTTTTGGGTACCTCAATATAAGAAGGACATCAAACTACTAGAGTGTGTCCAGAGCAGGGTGACCAAGATGGGAAAAGGTCTTGAGGGCAAGAGGAATGGCTGAGGTCACTTGATTTGTTCAGCTTGGAGGAGAGAAGGCTGAGGGGTGACCTCATCGCAGTCAACAACTTCCTCAAGGGGGGCAGCAGAGGGGAAGGTGCTGATCTCCTCTCTCTGGTGACCAGTGATAGGACATGAGGAAATGGAATGAAGCTGCACCAGGGAAAGTTCAGATTGGACATTAGTAGAAGGTTCACTGAGAGGGTCACTGGAACAGTGGGAAGTAATCACAGCACCAAACCTTTCAGAGTTTTCAGGGTCCCTTCCAACTTGAGATATTCTATTACTCTTTTTAATTGTCTGGACATATTATTTTGAATATTCAGAAATCTAAATTGAAATCTGTGTTTGATAAATATCTTGGTTTGCCATGATTCTGTTCTCTTCAGAAATTGGCCAAGCATCTGTTTGATTCCACAGGGAAAAATTAATTCTGTTTGTAGTTCAGGTCTTAAGGAAATAATGATTTAATCTATATTACAGCTAGTCCTAGTCTTTGGTCAACTATCTCACCTCTGGTGTATCACTCCTAGAGTGTGTGTGCATTTCTAAGAACTCCTGTAAGATGTCAACTTTTATATTCATTTTTACTTGACCTGTAGGTGCGCATAGGAACAATGAGTTCTTCAGGATTCAGAGGAGAATGCATTTCAAATACTACTTGTATATCATAAAGGTGATAGGTTTCTGAACTATGTCTATTATTTCTTGTGCTGTTAGTTCAGGCACAACCAAAAGGACGCAATTTACCAGCTGGGTGTAAGTAAGCACAGGTCTGTAGAACAGTATGTTTTTAGTTTCTACAGATGTTGCCATATTGATGTTAATTCTATAACTAAGAAATTGATGGTACTATGCCTATTCATACTGATTAGGATGCTACTTCATGTGTTTGCTCAATAATTCTGATAGGACAAATTGTATGGTACTGCTCAATATTTGTAAATGACAGTGGGATTAAATATACACACATGCACATGCATATAGTCATCTGCACTCTGCATGCTTAATTTTATGAATTTAGCAGATAGCAATATTTTTTTTATGTCAGGTCTGTTAAGATGATATTTTGATTCACTGTTGTACATGTATGATTTTTATAAATTGTTTGCTTAGCTTATATGTTTTACTGGATTAAATGCAATGTTTCAAATGAGTAAACATATTTTTAAAGTCTTCAAAACCAGAATTTGGAACTCTAACATTCAAACTCCTCTTTAAAGAGATTTTTTGTCAAACAGAATGAGACTTTTTAAAGAGCTTTGTTGTCATTGAAAAGACACAGATGCAAACTAGTTGAATAACTAGGACATTTTTGCCAATCAAATTTTTAACAATATTTTTTATTTTTAATCTCCTGACTGCAAAGTATAGCTGATAGGCTTTTGTCATGTTTTATGTATAAAGTTGATACACATCAATTATTTCAGCAGCAAATGTATCATATGCTAAGCTGATTGCCAAATATCGCTTTCCTTGCTAGAAGAAAAAAAAAAAAAGACCAAAAAAAAACCCCAACACACAGGAGAAAAACGAGCTTTAAGGTGAGTGACTCTTTAAGAAATTATCAAGAGCCTACAAGGGAAAATATCCATTCAAGAATATGGGAATTAGTTCAGTTTCATCTTGGGTAAATTAACTTCAGATCCCAGAAATCTAAACTTCCAATATTGAAGTGTAAAAAAGGATTAGTAAGCAAGAGAACTGGGTGTGTATTATGCACGCCACCACCTAATCGTGCAAACCGTGTAACAGGGCTCTTTACAGAGTAGAACTAAGACGTTGTGTCACACACCTGTTTGTGTTTCCACTGTTAGAAATATAATTCAGAATTGCCTGAACTTATGGGCGTAGCGGGAAGGAATGACAGCTAGCTGAACCTGTAGGAGGTGGAAGTTACACATGGGAAAGCATAGTGCTGAGATGGAAAGTTAATAGCTGTTATTGATACCCAAAGCTTGACCCAGTGCAACTTCCACTGGAAAATTATGTTTTGAAGAAACTGAAGATTTAAAGACTCCCTGTCATGAGAAGGCATGAAAAATACCTATGAGCATGGCCACAGGGAAGGAAAGGGGACTTCTGGAAATGGTCACTTGAGCCTACTGCTTCAGAAGGTCCTACATATGCAGTTGGAGGAAAGACAGAGTTGGGACTACAACTCACCCTCTCTCAAATTAGGATCTTGTGGAGGAACAGATTTGCTCTGTGCCAATGGGATGCCAAATACATGTCAGGGAAAAGGAAAGAGGAAAGCAAGTGATAATGTGGGGTTAAAAAGGTGGTTTCCAAGGGGCTGTGCTTCCAAAGATCAACGTAACTTTAGCAGGCTTAGATTTTAGGGACCTGAACACACAGACTGTGAATCCAGCATGCAATGACAAACCAGGGGAACTTGGGGTTGAGGGAGACATTTCCTCATCAGCAGTTTTAGTGTTGGATGCTGACACAGTTATCTCACTGTTAAGGTAATGCTGAAGCCATTGCTGCAATGGAAAACTTCAGATATAGTAGAAGCTAACCTGAAGTTGCATATTTCTCCCTAAAATTTATTTTCAATGAATATTTAAACAGACCTGGGGGCTGACCGCTAATTAACATGGATCAATGCAATATGCCATCTGAAATTAGGCAAGCTCTCCAAATGACCCAGGAAACATATAAAATAGGTGTATAAAAGCAATTCCACGAGTGTGGGTTTGTGGTAAGTGAAAGGACAATTTGAATCATCTAGCTATAGGTGGTAGGTGTAAATAGGATATAGGTGTAAATAAGCTAGTCACCTAACCGACCCTCATACAGTCAATGGAGAAAGGCAGAACCTTCCAGATAATGGTTCAGACTACAGGTGTGCTGAACTGGACTCCAGTGGCCCTTCACCCTCTGTGATGTCTATATATGAAATACAAACTTGGCTGATTATGCACATCTAATTCAGACATAATTCATGCCAGCATCTTAGTCTATATTATATAGTCCATATTAAATATACGGCTACTGTAGGTAAGTATGTAACACAATTGTTATTTTTGCAGTATTCATTAACAGAGTAGTCACAAGCCCTGCCACACCAGCCAGCTTCAACACCATTTCCAGTTGCTGAAAAGCAGGAAGAAATACAGGTGTTCTATTATTTTATAGCATCTTTAGCTCTTCTGTGCTGACAGTAAAGAGTCAGATTGTTTTTTTAAGATGAAATCTGGTCTGGAATAGTGGTATGTTTTCTTTAATATATAGTGAAACTGTCAAAGGAAGGACAGTTGATGTCAGAAAGGTTCATATTTATTCATGTTTAAATTGAAGTTGGCTGTGTTTGCTCTCATTACTGCTGTCATAGATGGTCAAGGACATCTAGGTATGTGTTTTCATAAATGATGTGATCATTTCAATACAACAATTCTGAATATTGAGTCCTATAGCTCCATTATAGTTTCTAAAACATTCCTGATGCAGCACTATTTAGGAATCTGAAACCTACTTATCTCTTTTAGAAATGCAATTGCTATGACAATTCAAAGCAGCTCAATATCCCTTCTTGAAACTCAGATGTGAAAATCAGAATTGTATGGTCAGCCAATCCATTGTGAAGGTGGACAGTGTATTGGAGGTGAATGAGAATTGCTTACGCCTTGGGGTTATTGATACTAGAATAGTTTCATTTTAAGTGGCAAGAACAGAGAGAAACGAAAGTTAAAAATCCTTTATGTAATATTTATCAATTTTAGACAGACATCTAAGACCACACAAGAATGGACTCATTCATTACAGTGAACTTTCTCTTTGCTGCACGCAGTATCTGTGCATTTCATTTCAATTAAAATGTAAAAGCACACATCAAATCATTCCTGCTTACAAAGACAAGACCACCTAGTGGTTTCTGTATGCTTAATTCACTCTCTCCTGCCACAACTGCTTGAGGCTTTGATTAGCTTTATCTTACTTGCAAGAGGCACCCCATGTAGAAGGAGACAGAGTGATAAGCTTTCCTGTTGTCTCTGCAGTTCTGAAGGAAGCTTGCTCCATTCTGATCACTAAGCTACCTGGAAAATACACTTCAGAAATCAAACAGGCTCTTATTCTTACCTAGCCTATTTCAAATACCAAAGCAAAACTTGATGAATCTTCGGATGACTGACATGCTGAACTACACATATTTCCTAAGGCAAGGACTGCAATGTCCTTCTTTTAATCCTTTAAACAAAGAGTCATCTTCTTTCCTAATACTTTTCTGCTTCTCTTTGTGTTATTTGTGTGTGTAAATTTATATTTTTGAGAAGCCTTGGGTTAGGAGTAATATTTAGACTGAACTGTATGAATACACTTTGCCAGGGCTAGGTATCAGCTGTGCTGCAATTTATGGTTATGTCAACATCTGCAGCATGTAGATCAACTCTTTTTTTTAAAGTATGTATACACCTTTAAAGAAAAAAGTTCCTCTTAAATTACAGCTACAGTGCGGGTTTAAATAAAATACTGATGATCACTAGCCATTTACAAAGCACCTTTAACTCAGAAATGAAGCCTATTATGAAAATAAAATGTTTCAGTGTTCACAAAAAAATGAAAGAAAACAAAAGATGGTGTATTATGAGTCCTCATTTTTCCTGGTTTTGCTTGCTTCTTAGGTAGTTAAGTATATGTATGATGTACAGGTATCAAGACTTTATATTTGTTGTAAATATATATATACATGGCACTGGATATGATGGTAATAAATAATTTTAAATTCTATGCTTAGAACTAATCTTTTATACTGATATCAATGTTATCATATATTAAATTGGCTAAGGAAACTGTATCCTGAGGAAACTGTATCCATAACCTGTAATTTCTCTTCTTCACAACCTATTTGCAGATTCTTTGCCTTGCAAAGAAAGTTTCTTTTTTTTCCTTGGGTTTTTAATTACACTTGAACTTTGGTCCCCCCTTTTTTTTTTTCTTTTTTTATTTATTTTCTTTTTGCTTCTGTGTTACATAATAATAAGGTAAACACATACAGATTTGCCCTTGGAAACTGTTTTTGAATAGGTAAATCTTGTATTTTCCATAGTTACAGGCATTGCCATAGCTAACTTTCCAGAGCAGTCTCAAAGGAAAAAAAAGTCCGTTACACACAGATGCTTGCATCGTTATTACTGATTAAATTATTAAAACACTTGACCATTAAAACAGCAATAATGTGCCACGTGTCTTCTAAATTGGCTTTATTTAGTTCAGGAAATTATTACGAAAACAAGATAGATAAGCATTTTTCCTCACTCTCATTTGGTTACACCATAAAACCAGTAAATAAGTTAAACTTAAATGTCACACATCAGAAAAAAAAATTCCAGTGAACTGAAAACTGAAGCCATCAGAATTAAAATATGGAAAATTACCAAACTCATCTAACACAAAATATTCTATCCTGGAACATAGAATACTGAAACCGTTCAACACATGCTGTATTGCCAAGTGGAAAATCTTAACCTTTTCTAAAGGACATTTGAGAAATGAAAAGAGAGCCTATATAAACAAACTTGCCTGGTCCATGGGAATCTGAGAGTTCAAAACAGCTTCAGATGTCAGATTTTAATTTGCAGCATATCTAACTCCTAATTAACCTAACTATGAAGCTCAGCTAGAAAGTGTATTGGGGGGAAAAAAAAAACCCAAAATAAAACAAAGCATGTTTCCAGTACAGCAGATAAATAGGTAGCTATTACCTAGTGTTGTTTCTGGATAGTTTACCTCCTTAGAGATCTCAAATTGGGATTGTTTACCAGTAATGAGTTTTCCCTAGGTGAGCAATTGTTTTTGCAGACGTATAGTATGTCGAAAGGCCCTATTTGCTTGTAGCCTATATATACCTGTAATTTGCCTGTAAACTATACAGAGAGTGTTTGTAGGGAAAAGCGAAATAAATGTACTTCATTCTGAAAGATTTTATTCTGGTTTTGGCTTCCCCATCTGCATTGTTTTCTTTAAGCATTTAGGTTAACATTGAAGTTCATTAAGATGCTTAAGCTTAGTTGCGTAAGGGGTATAAGGAGTAGGACAGATAGCTTACTAAAATTGCAGCTCAGCTGAAGATTTTCTTTCAGTACATTTCAGAAAAATAATGTCTGTCTTGCAAGTTCAAATACAATATGGCATGGGTATTTTTTTAAATCCTTAACAGTTTTAGAATAAAGTAGCCAGGAAATCTTTCCATCTCCCCAGATGTCATGCCTCATATCACCTAACAATGGGAAGAAATGGGGAAAGGTGGTGGTCTGGTGCATCGGGGCCATATGTTTTGTACAGTCCCACAACACCACACCAGACGTTAGAGAGAAGAAACGGAAAGGGGCGTTACTGTCATTCTAGTGCCTCTGAACATGATGCCCAGGGTGGCCCTTCCCAGGAACCCCAAGATGCACTGAAATATCAGGGTAATGTTTGAGGAGATGGACACAGGAGTCGAGTCCTGTGTCACACTAGATCTGTTTGAGGAGGTACATTTGAGGAAGAGGTGTTTAAATGCATATGAATGTTAACAATGAACGAATAGCATATTGAATTTTACTATCAATATGCCGTTCACAAAGTTACAGCTAAGGTTAAGTTTTGCATTTAAAAGGTGTTTCTATCTTTTCATAACTTACAGAGATGCCACAAAAATTAACAGCACTTCCTATTTGTATATAGGATGATATTTTTAATGGTGAATTAAAATGGGCAGAAAAAATGAGATTTAAAAAATCAGACCTTAAAAACATAGGGTCTAGTATCAGACAGTTAACTTGTCCTGCCAGATCTTAAACATGCATTCAGTTTTCTTACTTTTAACAAAAATAAAATTGAAAACTTGTGAATTTCTCATTTGAAAATATCATGTGAGGTTAAGAAAAGGTTTTTTCCTATTCTGCATAAATACAAGTCCTCTTTTCATCATGGCCCAGTCTAAAGATAGCACTGGGGTATAGCATGAAAATGTTGTCTTGGACTTAAACAGCTTTAACTGTTCCAAAAAATGTGTAGTCAATGCATGAGAAGGAGAGAGAAGGTGAAAAATATGTAACCAAATGGGTTTAAAATTTGTTATCATAAAGTGCAGTTCACCAAAACAAAAGCATGTGTTTTTTACTTTAGAATAGAGACAAAATCTATTAATGTGAAAGTTACTTTAGAATTTTTAAACATTTTTTTTTGGTTGCATAATTCAAAACATTAAAATTCACATCTTATAGGATGCGTTGGTTCTGAAAGCCTATTTGAATGCTGCTGTATTTAAAGTGGATATTTAAATCTTAAAATAATGTTAGTGTCTGAGCTTAAAGCTGTAAGCTGTCAACACAGACTACCTTTGCCCTGATTGAAGAAAGCCATTAAACATTGCCTCATTAAAGTTTATTGACTTAAGCACATGCTTAAAGTCAATCATGTGCTTAAAAGCTGCTCTTCAAATAGATCTGGTTTCCTGAATGCTGAATTTAATTCTGCGATGTATTATGTTGAATGACTCATTGGCAATTAATACAATCACACTGTATCAGAAAAAGGAGAAGTGAAAGACATTGTGTTCCTGAAAAAGAAAGAGATCCCTGGATTGCTTGGGATCCAGCGGTGGATTCAGAGAGAAGGGAAGCTATGAGGCAAAATGAAGAAAATCTGTAGCTTTTTTTTCCCCCAAATATGGAAGAAGTTTCTGTTTTGAAGGGGATGGAGATTATCCTTTCCCAAAATTGATTAATCTCTAACAAAGGTTTCGTCTCCTCTTACCTGCATTAATACCTATTTCCAATCTCATACCAATGAAGGTTTTCTAGAGAAATTTAAACTGCCCAGCATGTTCGTGTGGTTTATAAAAAACCACTGTCTTACCTTTAAAAAGGTGCATACCTTCATACTGTGAGTGATTGTATCACACACTTCTTCACCCTGCTCTGCGCCCTGTTGACAGCAGCGCTAAAACGCTCGTGGGATCAGCGCGGCCACATGGCCCTGGGCAAGACCTGTGCTCTGTCTTTGGTGCCAGGATTAACCTGAACCTGCTCCCCCGCCCTGGTGATGCATCATCACAGCGTCTTACTTTGATGATGCATTGCACCGATACATCACCACAGGACTGTCAGTCAGAAGATGGCACCAGCTCGGATAAACAGATCCAAGAGCAGGTTCAGTTTAATTACAGGACAGAAGGTGTCCTGATGTTCCTTGGAGACAAAACGCTTGTGCCAAGAATTAATATGCTTTGCATTGCTGTGCAGTGGTCTGACAAATACGCTGAAGCATCTGAAGAGAGTTCACACAGACTTTGTCAAGAGAGTAATTCTAAAACAAAGATGAAAAGTGAAAATCCTAATACCTTCTTCATAAAAAAACCCCAAAACCACACAGACTCTAACTATAATCTGNAAAAAAAAAATTACAGACTCTAACTATAATCTGTATTTCAGTACTTCAAAGAAGCTTTACAAGGACACTGTCAGGTCAGATTTGGCTTATCATGTAAGCTATATAAAAATAAGTTGCTATTGGAGGAAACAGTTTCATTATCTTTCTTAAGGACAAACTTTCTATTTGTGGGAAGTTACACCAAGTAGCTACACCAAGCAGGTCACTGCTACTTATAGGAGCCAAATTGCCCTTGGAAAAATTCTAAAAAAGTAGACACCAATCCTTTTTAACATGTAATTTGATTTATTAGTCACTACCATATTTATTTGGTTATTTATTTTCTTATTTTGTTCTAAAATTAAACAGACAAGGAGATGTTCAGGATCCATTCCTACATAGCTGGTGGTTGAAACTGTCTTTTATTACAGTGTTGCGTTCTTATTTTTCTCAGCTGGTGGGCTTATTTGCAACCTGAACACTGCAGCTTACTTCTAGTATGAGAGATTCAAAAGACATAGTTATCTTTTTCAACAAGAGTTGTGGCTTCATTTGCAAAATGGCAAGTTTAAGCAGTAAGTTTATAAAGTCAAATATAGAACAGTGCAGTGTATTTACGTATAGCATATATACACATGTATATTGATACATATGTAGGTATGTCTGAACTTCAGCACTTTTTCCCACGTTTTTTTTGTGTCTATGTATATATATATATGCATATATACATATGTATGTGTACACATATATGTGGCAGTTAATACATAAACAATGAGATCAGTGTAGTTTTCCACATGCTATCATCTTTTTGTGAAATTAGGTTTATTTTATGTCATTTCCAGAGTGTCTGATGTTAGATATTTGTACTGACAGCACACCATTGCATTGTAAAGCCGTTAAGGAGAAGCCAGAACTTTTGGCCACAGGGTTACATCCAGGTTTTGGAGTGAAAGGTTTGGCCTTTTGTTACAAGTATTCTCCTGCTGTATTGTAAATGTGGAGCTAGAATTTTAATTTTTTTTAATTTTTTTTTTCCCATAAAAATAAATGGGCAAAAGGCTAAATTGTTGGGATTATCAAATCAGATGAATACTTTTTATCAGGTGATTATCAGTGAAGGAGTTTTAGATGTTTCTATTTTAACACTCTAACTATCAAAGTCCTTAGGAATCAGGCAAAACAGATTGTCCTGGGCTTTGCGCAAGCAGAATAAAAGGTCTGGTGCATTTACAATCCAGACAAGGCAGCTAAAAAAATAAGAGAAAGAGGCAAACACAGAAGCAGCAAGGTCAGCTCCACTATGTTTTATTGTGAGAGTTTGGGGCTTTTTTGTTTTGCTTTGTTTTGTTCTCTGACAGGTGCTTTTCTTTCCCGATTTGTTATTTTAGATTTCTCAGTGGGGATAAAGTTAGGAGGCAGATAATGGGATGAAAAATAATAAAGGCAGAGAGGTTAGAGATCTGGGGTCATGTCCGAACACTCTGGGCTACAGGGAATGAACCACATAGCCGGTTACTTCAGGGACAGGATATTCTCCATACAATTTGCAGGAAAAAAAAA
>VYXH01012314.1:97556-126314 GCA_013397275.1 Burhinus bistriatus | reverse complement strand
AAAAAAAAAAAAAAAAGATAGAACGTAGACCAACCCCCCCAAAAAAATCTGTTGAGAGATGAACTCTGTTCTTTGCCCCTTAAAATCTTTCTGCAACAGCTGTCTTGGTTTAAGTTTTTTCCTGGCTTATCTCTGTAATTCTTTTCTTGAGCATCACAGGGTTTAAGGAGAATAGAATTAGGGGGGAGGGATTGCACCAGAGATCCTGGTTGCTCTCTAGTTAGTGAAATAAAGTACACAACACAAAAGAAGACATTCTTTTACAAAAACAACTTGGGGGTGAGGGTGTGTGTGGATTTCAGTATCATTATGCCTGCAATATTGTCTCTCTTACTGTATACTAAACTGCGTACTAAATCCCTTTCTATGTGTAAATGAGCTAGATGTGTCCATTTAAAACCGCAATCTAAATTAATTTATACTAAAAATATTGTACTGTGTAGGGCAAAGTTGTTTTTGGTAGAGAAGACTTGTCTTATTAAAATTCAAAGTTAAAAGTCCCTTGCACTTGAGAATGAGGGGCATCAGACTGGGGGTTAAGAGTCTGTCTCTAAGAAGTCCTACAGGTGCATTCCCTGAAGCCTTGTCACAGGATTATCGAAATCACAGACCTTCTTGGAGAACACCACTGATCTCATCTGACTTGTACACCTGGGTCACTGTTTGTAGAGAGTCGAGCACGTGGAAGGGAGAGACTTGGTCACGCCTTGCAATGGCATGAAAACATATTCAGCAAGTCCATCCAGACCTGTTTGCTTCGAGGTGTCCTTAGGTCCCTCAGTTCAGACATAGCAGGAGTTAACCAGGCATTGAGACAAATGGTCCAGATCACCCACTGGACTAGGTTTCTTTGGAGCTATTGTTTCAAGCTGTCGGCAATATATGAAAATCATCACTGTCCTGGTTTATACTCAGTTGATGTTTTCATGGTTATCTTCATTACCATCTGTTCTAGAAATATTGCTTTTTAATGAAAGCGTAGATACTAGAGCACAAATTGCAAAGGATATTCAAAAGCGGACAAAAATTTAGCTAAAAAGAAAGCTTCCTGCATTTCCATTAGTTAAATGTAAGGCAATAGAATCAGTAGAGAAATTTGGAGGGGAAAAAAGGTTGAAAATTACCTCAGTTTTGGAATAATTAAGGTGTGATTTTTAAACAATTTTTTCCTCTATATTTCATTCCCCTGGACGCACATCTTCGATAATCTAACCAAGATAGTGAAGCTCCTACTGCTCCATGCTTGTGTTTTTTTCTCTCTCTGGATATTTTTTTACTGTTTGACTGTAAGGATTTCTGGCACACTGTGTTGCTCCTATCGTATGGTTTGCTTTAACTGATAGAGACATTTTGTGTGCTAAAACTGCTGCTGCACTGCTGTCTGCTAGTCTAAAGCTCAAAGAAACGTACCACAGGAGGAGGGAATATGTTATAATTGTATAACTTTCTGGGTTTTGTTTCTTTTTTTTAATATATTTTGTTTTCCTGAGGGCTGCGGGAGAAAAGAAAGGGCACAGAAATAGGAATACTAGCGTGGTTCCTGATTTGTTTGTATTCAGGTCAGTAGTCAGTGGCAGGACTGCTTCTGAGTGTGTCTCTCCTACTGTTGTACCCTATCCAGCCCTGTGACAGGAACATCAAGAAAACTTGGTTTGTATTTCTGTTTTAAAATATCTGCCAGAGTCCTGATCTATTTTCATCCTGAATCACGGAGCAGCTAGAAAAACAACTGAATTATATAAGAAACCTTTCCCAAAAGAAAGATTCTGCACTATTTGTAGAATAATTGCCAGCAGCCATTGTTACCAATATATGCAGGGAAAGGTAACGTTCAAATTGTCTTAAATATTGCATATCAAACTGTGGTGTATCTGGATACACATGCACACAGAGCACAATCATTTTGTACTACCACACTTCATATGGTCTTGGACTGACTTCAGAATATCTGGTCTGAGTTCTGTGTCAGAAATGCAAATCTAACTCAGCTGCCCGACTGGTATAGAGTGAAGCACACAAACTGGAAGAAATTAAGTTCTGCTTGTATAGCTGGTGATTTCTTAGTAAAATCATTTGGCACATACTAAACCTCTGAGAGATACCTGGCATAGTCTATATTTTTTACCTACTATTTATTTTTGTTGCTTGTTTTTCTTCGTTTTAGAGACTCTATTGTAAAAACAGTTTATCAACAGGTTGCCAAGATTAAAAGTCCCAGTCTTGGGAACAGCCCCATTTTCATCACATCAGATGTATCATTCTGTCTCATACATTACTCAGTTGAAGGAAAAAGACCAGAACCTAGGAAAATCTAAAAGCATAAAATGGAAATTATCGGTAAACACATGAAATACATTGCTTTAATGGAGTCTATGGGGTTACTCTGACAGCTTTTCCCTAAAATGTTATGAGCCACCTGGAACTTGGGGGAATTCAGAGAAAGGATAATAACAATACTTTGTAGTTTTTAGTGCCTTTCAAATAAGGGTCTCAAAACACTTCACAAACATTAATCAAATGTCATAACAGTGCTGTGAGATAGTAATCCATTATTATTCACAAACAACAAAAGATCCTTTAAAAACAAAAGCAAATTAATGTTTCAAGTGTATTTGAGTGCAATCCAATTAAGCAGTCTCACTTTGTGTGTACAGTTTTAGCAGTAACTTTCCCCTTATCATGGGGAACAGCTAAGGGATTGGATCAGTACTGTGCTGGGAACCAGTACTCCCCCATACAGGTTGCACACTGTGCTGGGATGTCATCTAATATCTTGTGATACTTGTGAGTCATCCATGACTCTGGATCCCAAGATTTTATCTTGCTACCCTCATTCAACCCAGTCTAGTGGAAGGTATCCTGTCCATGGCTGAGGGTTTGGCACTAGACGATCTTTAAGGTCCCTTCCAACTCTAATCATTCTATGATTCTATGATTTGAAAAATAGAGAATAGCACCTTTGCATTCAACCAAGTCTTTGAAAATCATAGAATCATCTAGGTTGGAAGGGACTTTTAAGATCACCGAGTCTGACCATCAAACTAACACTGCCAAAACCACCACTAAACCATGTCCCTAAGCACCACATCTACACATTTTTTAAACACCTCCAGGGGTGGTGACTCAGCCACTTCCCTGGACAGCCTGTTCCAATGCTTGACAACTCTTTTGTTGAAGAAATTTTTCCTAATATCCAATCTAAACCTCCCCTGGCGCCGCTTGAGGCCATTTCCTCTCATCACTTGTGACTTGGGAGAATAGACTGACCCCCCCTCTCTACAACCATGTTTGCCTTAACTTCCCCAGTCGTGAACTGAAGCAGAGATCCACGTGAAGAAAAGAGAACTAGGACCAGTTATGCATGCAATGCATTCTGATCAAGAAAAAACATTACCAGGATAAGATAATTTCATGAAAAGGGTATATAATGTGATGGTTAAGCAGCTATCTAGAGAGGGCTAATGACTATGCAGTGTTTTACTGTATGACTATCCATGTTTTATCATATACCTGGTGATTCTAAAAATCTTTTTATGAGTGAGTATTATTTAACTGTCCAATGATAATAATTACTCAGCTCTGGATGATGTATGTACTATAGCTGATGGAGTTACTATATGTTGATTTGCTTATATATCAGAAAATGGACTCAAGTGAAAAATTAATTATAACAATAAAGGTTTTATGAAATGCCTGACTGCTTAATTTGTATCTAATTGTGGTTTTTAGGTTGTTTTTATTAATATATCTTACTTCATCTTATAACTCAGTTACTCAGTTAAAACATTCATAAATATGTCTTGGAATGTTAGTTCATTACTAGAAACAGTTTCAAGAAAGCTTAGCAGTCATATCATGTAAACATCTATCTTATAATTAAAACTCAATTAATATGTTTGTAGCAACCATTTGCTGTTTAGGATGTATACAAAAATTGCCTAATGGAATCTAAATTTAATCCCTATTAGAAACACTTTAATTTAAATCTGATCACAAATCTTTATCTCCACTTTACATTTTAAACATAAAAAGTTGCTCAAGAAGCCACAACATCTTAATAACAGAAGATCTTTAGCTCATCTAGATCAATCTTCAAAAAGTTATGTTATTCTGGCAGTCTGCACACAAGGGCAAAAAGAATAACAAGCTGCAGGAAAAAAACAAACAAACAAACCCACATACCCAAACAATGTGTAATTGCTGTGATTTTAAAATGCATTCTCTTGTTCCCCTCACCTGTGTGGGGAGGCATCAGGTTCTGCTAGATTGGCAGATTCTTTCATCCACTGAGAGCCTCAGAAAATCCAGACACTCCTGTCTGTGAAATCAGGATTTAACTGAGTAAAAGCAGCAGGATGAGGCCCAGAACTAATATGTACGGCTGACAGCCTGAGCTGTGTCCCTGGTGGACTTACACATTTAGAAGTTGATGGTTATGGTGACATTACTGAAAGGCAAAAGAAAGTATAAAACATCTGCTGGGTAAGAGAGCAAAACAAAACTGGTATGTGCCCCAAAAGGCTTGTAAAGAGAAATGGGGTTAACATCCATAGCAAATGCAAGAGGAAATAATTCTCTCAAAAACTAAACAAGGTGAAAGTTAGCCTGGTTCCAGCACTCTGCATTAACATTAGGGATCAGAAAACACAGCAGAAAACAGGTTTTGTTGACAGGGGAAAAAAACAAAGGAAAAAAACCAACCCACACACAAAGCCTCAAATTAGAGAAGGGTAGCAGACTTAAATTTCAATAGCTGCTTTTCAAAGGCTGGATTTCTTCCAGCCACAAAGAGAGGCAGGGTGATTTCACCACCTTCCCACCTCTCAATCATTGGCGTGGGAAGGTTCAGGCAGTAGGAGATAAACAAATAATACTAGATGGGGTAGGGTAGTTCAACTTTTCTTCATAAGCTCATATGTGCATTGAAACAGGTACCTTGTGTGAAGGATCTTGCAGGACCTGGCAGTCCTGATTGCCAGTCTTCCCAAACCTGGCCAGACCAGCTGAGCACACTATGTTCCCATGTCATATATCCAGTGAATAAATTTGAGGTTGTAGTTACCATATAATTTATTAGACTTGCTCCGTGCATGCATGGTGTGTTGAATAGCTGTACCTGAGAGCAGTCACTTTGCCAACTCTTAGGAAAAAGGCAGGAAAATTTGCAACGTGGCATTGGATCTGGTAATATGAGAATGCCTGAACTGCAGGCAATGCCTGGAAATTACAGTTCTGGTTAATAGCTTTAGGGACCTCTTTCCAATGAAAGTTTGGAGCCTGGTTCCTATGGACCTTTGCCTCACAGTGACACCGATTAACAAACATCTATCATCTCATCTCCTCTGCTGCGGAACCTCAACACTACAGTGAGCTACATGGTTCTGACTCATCTTTACACTGTTAAATGGCATGTTATGGGCCACTGATGTGTCTGAACAAGCAGATGATGAAGGATGCTCCTGAACTGTTACCTCATTTTCCTGCAGTCTAACTGTCTGTGTGTACAACTGCCTTCTTTCTGTCTCCAGGATCACAAAACTGCAGAAACACAGGTAAGATGGAAGAACAGTAGACCTGAAACTTTTGATTCAAGTACTGTCCTTGTTTTAAAACTTGTGTCTTTTCAGGGGCATGATAGTGGCTAGAAGCATCTGGCTAGTATAAAATAGGCAAACCATAGGTCTTCACACATATTGCTGAGTGGTTTCAGGTATAAAGTAGGACTTCTGTCACTTTAAAGTATTTGAAAAATTGTGTTCTATCATTATAGGCATTCAGATAATAAAATTTTGTATATTTTTCAGTGCTTAGGTTAGTTCTTTGCCTTAATGAATATAATACTGGGGTTTATTTGCAGAAAATATATATAAGAGCTATTCTTCATATGGAAAAATCTAACAAAAGCTACAAGGATACATCTGTCTTAAAAAAAGGTATGCAATCTAAACCAGCCGTGTAACTCCTTTTATTTTCACTGAAGAGAGATAACCACTGCCAGAGCGCTATATATCTCACCTGTCTTAGACACCTATCTTAGGATACAGAAATTACTCTCCAGAGGTTGCCTGTATCTCTCCTTCTTACAGAGGAAAATTTCAAGGCTAATTTAAAAAAAATGCCTACAGTCTGAATGGCATTAAACCAAGGTGAATCTCACCCTTTGTGTTGGCTTAGCTTGCTGAAGGTCCATTCACCTCAGTAAAAAGATCTATCCAGAATCCCCATCCAAGTTCTTTTCATTCCTTAATGCAATCAGTAAGCGTGTCCGAAATGCAGTGTGGGATTTTCCAATCTGTTCAGTGTTCAAGCATGAAAAAGTAAGTACCAAGACATTGAAACCTTCAAAACTTCTTCCTTCCTCCACACAAGCTGTTCATTTCATAATTTCCTTATTGAAACTTGTTTCGTCCTAGATGCAACTGAGTAGATTACAGTGTCCGCTATGGAGAAGTGAGTTCTCACAATGGGATCCTCTACCTGGGATTGAATTTGTCTCTCAGTATTATGATAAATAATATTTGCCTTTCTACTGTACTACATTTATCTGCAGTTACAGTTTCTGATTTGCTGTTCTTTGTCACTCACTGTGGTACAAATATTTGGGCAGCAGATAATAAGACCAATTTAAGGGAATGATCTTTCTGGTTATTGGATCTATTCATTGAACTCAAACAAGTTGCTAAAGAGCTCTTTCCTCTTCTACTTTTCGTATTTATACACTTGCTACAGTCCTTTGCCTCTTTTATTCTCTTAATGGAGCAGCATAAAGGTGCTGTGGGTACAAAGAGCAGCTGTGAGGAAGAAGAGGAGGCGGTGTCAGCAGCATTAGGCGTTTCACTTTCATGTGTATACTTGCCCCCTGGCCCTGAGTGCATCATGTTGTTGATGTGTAATCACAGATGGCTGTGAAAAGAATTGACAGTGGGCAGTGAAAGGAGATGGCACAGGAACAGCGGTGCTAAGTGAATGACCATGCCTGCAAGATCTCTGGGTATAAGTGTGCGAAGGCTGTGTCCTCACTCCTTTCAGTAGTCTTATTAATGTTCTTGCTAAGTTGAAAACTGGAGTAATGACGTGTAATTCTGTGTTTGCTTACCCACAGTCAGAAGACTTTATTTAATAGGTCCTATTAAACTTAAAACTCAGGAAGCTGTGAATTTTAACAGTGGAGCAACTCACACCACTTCCATAAGCAAAGAGAAGACTGAGAACAAACAAATATTTACTAATGTTAAATAAATTATATAGAGATATATGTGAGCATACACACATATATGAGTATGAAATCATGAATGTTAGCCAGGAAATTTTAATTTCCGTTGCATTATTGAATGGTTTTATCTTCATCATTGTCTTCTTTTATGGTTGATTTTCCTCTTATCACTTCATCAGCTTTCTGACTGCAGTGATGAATTTGCACTTTTAGAACAAATGTTTAGTACTATATCCTCACATGTTACTCTTCTCAGTGGAATCCCAAATTTTTGTAATAAGTATGTCATGGAGATTGTTATATTTTTTTTCTAATTATAAATTACTATTTCTTTTTCCATAGGCAGAGAGATGGAAAACTTAAATGCAGTATGTCTTGCAGATGATCACCTTTGCAAATCAACTCCTCTGTATTTAATTTTCTTTATATAATAAATATAATAATACATATAAATGTAACATTCAAAACCACTGAGTCATTTTCTCTGTTACCAGAAAATAAGACAGTACACGTCTAAAAATCCAATCAGTTTAACACATTTTTCCAATTGTATTCTGCTGCCAAGAGGATGTCTCCCTTATTATCAGTTCTGTAATAAAATTATGTGCACACTTACATAAGACAATAGAAGGATGTTATGCCGTACTAGCTGTAGGTCTCTGTCCTTTCCCCTCTGTTTCAACACAAATATGTTTCAACCTAAGTAGGCTGAAATGCACTTTTCTAATGTAAAATCAAATCACTGTCATTTCAAGAATTAAACCCAGCAAATTTTGGAAAAACTTAGTTACATGAAAAAGAAGAACTAAGGAAGCCTAATTTCCCAATCTAAACCTCCCCTGGCGCCGCTGCAGGAAAATATGCCCTCCCTTCTCTTGCATTGCCCTCTTTCCACCCCCCCACCCCTTTTTTTTTAACAAGCATCAGATGCTGTGACTAGATCTGAATTACAGTTATATTGAATAAACAGTACGTGTGAACCTCTGCCTTCTGCTTGCTGGAATGCTAACAGAATAAGCTTCTCCTACACTGTTGGCAGTGCAAACAAATTACAAATCCTGTACTCTATATTATATAGGGCTATTGTAGGAAATTTACACCTGTCAGATATCTGTCATCTTGTCAGAGTTGAATTTGGACAGAGGGCTTAGAAGGACTAATATACTTTTTTCTTTTTTTTTTTTTAAATAATATAATATTCAAATATGCACTTTTGATGCCTCAGCATCCAGTATTTTCAACATTTGCTTAACTAAATGATGTGTATTTATTTTACTGATGTTTAATGCATTCAAAACTTCTCAGTCATTCTGTTATTTTAATTCCATTGTAAAGGACAACTTAATAATACACACTTAAACACACTCTTTTCCCCGGGCCCTTATCAACATTGTTTCTCAGATACTGTGTTGTGCCACCAAAACTACTTGTGCATTATCCAGACATTTCACTATATTTTAGATTGCAAGGAGACCTCCCTTTTACAGTCACCTTACAATATTAGATTTCACAAAGAAAAAAAAGTTAAAGGTTCTATAGCCATGAAAAAAGAAGTGGGGAAAGAATGAAGAAATGCATCAACAATACTGTAAACATTATTTTTTTTTTTAGATTAAATATACTCTTGGCTTGACCCTAAAATTACATGAGTACTACATGTGAAGACAAAAGAAGATGAAATGTAATAATGGATAATGACCACTAATAAACATTTCTGCAAAAGCTGAAACCTTCTCAGTTGTTAAGAACAGTGGAGGAAAGAGACTGATGTGTATTAATTGGCTGCAAGATTATTATGTCTCTCTAATATGAAGTCATTATGAAGAAGTATTTACAATCACAACGAGTGCTTTCAGCAAAGAATAAGAAATGTGAATACTGTTCAGCACCTTATCTTAAATTCTGGACACCATTCTGTTCATCCATGTTCAAGATGTCCAAACTAAATGGGTATGGAGAATAAGTATTATAGAGGAACAGATACTCAATCACACAAGAAAACTTGTCCAGAAATATGAAGACTGATCACTGACATAATTGCTTACAAAAATGGAAATGGAGTAAAGTGTCAGGTAGCCACAAGAAGCAGCTAAACTAAATACACTATTGACACAGAAACAAATGAGTATAAACTAGATCTGAATAAATTGAGTTTGGACATAGAAGGTTCATACAATGGAGTAAGATACTGGAGTGCCCTAACAGGTGGCATGAGAAAGAGGTATCCTAACAAGATTTAACCAGCCTATTAAAACTTATACCAACAAGTCAGCTGCTAGGCGATCGGCCTGTATTTTCTAATGTTCCTCTGCAGTTGTGTGCTCCAGCTGTATTTCATAAATATGAGATAGCTGTTTACATTTTTTCTCAATGTGAACTATCAAAAAGCACCTGGAAGAAAATTCGGATTGTCCAGTCATATACTTTTTAAGAAACAGCTGAAAAAACAGCTCAATTTTTTTCATCTTGTCTAACTTGTAAAAGGATTTAGCTCCAGAGATGTTAGAATGCTGGACTATGTAACGTCATGCCATACATAATTAACACCAGACTTAACCAAATCTGACAACTGAGCATAGATCGTGTATAGAAAACTAAATCTAGAAAAGTGCTTATGGCCTTTTTTCCTTAATTTATTTTTTGGGGTTTTTTTTCTATTACATTCAAGAAAGAAGAAAACCTGCTGTACAGAGGCACTGCTTTCGTATGAATTTAGTTGAAAATATTTATGATTCGTTAGGTATGGGGAAAAAAAAAAAAAAAGAATAAAATGCTTTTATACCTCTCCCTTGCAAAAATCATTATTTTGTGGAAAAATGTTTTGAAACAGCATTATACTGAAACACTTATTACAGAAAGATAAGCAGGAAATCAGATAAAAAAGAAGTGTCAAATTCCTTGCTGCTGTGCCTATGCCTGCTTCCTTCTTGGTCAGCAGAAATATGGTTCCTAGAACAAGCTAAAATCTTTAAGTAGTCATCAGCAGCTTCACTTCTGTGAAAACATGAAAAAAAGGAGAATATTCATGGGAACATTCAGAAGAAAAACTTTACTAAAGGGCAACTTGGTCCCCATTTCTTCACAAGAGCTGACCTGGGTCTGTTGCATTTGCCTCCTTAAATCCTACCAAAATCAAAGGTCCATCAGTCTCATTTCCAAGCAGCAGTCTTTGTTTATTTTGCTGTGTGAGAGGCATCAGTCAAGAATGAGACTCGCATTAGTTCAACTAATGACCACCTTATGCTTGCTAATCCTTTTTAGAAGAAAAAAAAATAATTACCACTAAGCAACGTTAGTTCAACTGACTTTAAATAAAGATTTATGATTTATGATAAATAATGGATAACTTCTTGCCAGACATTCATCCAGTCCAGTAGGTATCAAATCTACTGGAAGATTCAAATGTTTAGCAGTTAAGGAAGTAAGACCTCTGTTGAGAGAATTTGGGGAAGTATACTAGGATTTCTGCGAGCAAAGATGCAGGGATGCAGAAACGCTTCTTTGCAGGTAGAACGTATACCAGGAATGTAGCAATTATTGTTAGCTATAATCCTTCTATAGTCATAATATTAGTTCCTCAATACATTTGCCATGTAGGCAAGTCTTTAAAATAAAATAAAAATATTCACTATTGGAGTTGGCATGAAATGACTACTTTGTAACAGCTGTTCCACGCTGTTTCTACATTTCTAAAAATCCTACATGACATTGCTTAGTGGGATACAGAACAAGACAGGAAGGCCAGAAAAGAGATTTAAAGCTTGCTTGAAACACAGGTTTACTTACACATTGTCACATAATTTACACCTGATGTACTGATTTTGTTGTCATTTATAGTTATCAATATTATATCAGGACAACTTAACTGTAGTCATTGGTATTTTATCTCTTATACATAAGAATTAATTCAATTAGAATCAGGCCTTATATTTTGAGAACGACAATAACAAATATAATAAGGTTACATAGATATATATTTCATCTTTCTTCTTCCTGCTTGCTGGAGAGTCTGTCTGAAGTTTCATGCAATATGGAAGTCAATTCCTGACTATAAATTGCTACAGCAAATTAATTAAAAAAAAAAAGAGATTTTCTCACCAAGAAAGCTGAGACCAACAGCTTTTTCTCTTTCAGGGTTCTGAAGTTAATAAATATTACAAAGCAAAGAACCTTGCTCAGAGGTTGAGCTGACAAGTCCTAACATGACAGTCAGAGAGGTTTCACAGTGTGTGTAAAGAACAGCGTACCAAATTTAAACACCCAGGGCATAATCTCCAGATGCACAGATGTGTATCTGTATGGAAAGATGACAAGTATGGTGCCACTTTTACCTTTTCCCTGTTCTTGAGGACAGCTGAAAGTTGAACTAGTCCCTCAAACAGTCAAGAGCTTGTGGCTCAGACCTGTGCTCAATCAGCCCAGCGGGTGGCATTAATTTAGATTACATACAGATGTAGTATAGAAACTGTGGATTCAGAGACATTATTCCAGGTATTCATCCCAGCCTATGAGACATGTTAATGTACCTGGAATGAGTTACCCTCTGCAGGTTGCTTTTCTCCACCAGCTACAGCGGGAGATAACTTTAGGCTAGGCCTTAACTTTTGGAGATTAAAGTTAGGTGAGATCCTTAAGATCAGCATGTGATGCTAATGCAATACTGCCCTCCTTCAACCCAGAAAGCTTCTTCTCACCTTAACCATTGGAAGTACCCTCTGCATTTGTAGAATAAGGAAGATGTGCCATAAACTGTAAGGGAATTTAGCCTTGGTTTTAAGCAATTTGCTGAAGGCTGAAGGCCCACTCTGCAGTTCTTGTGGGTGATTATTAGGCGGTAGTACTAGTTGGTGTTTTATGAGCAGACTTCAGTTCATTGTACCGGCACCCCAGGGAACCTCCCACTGAAATTTCAGTCCGTGCTGTGCTGAGCCCAAGCTAATATGCCCTTATTTAGCCCAGTGGTATTGAGAGTTGCTTATCTGTTAGATTTTCACTCCTGTTCTTTGCCTGAGCTCTGGCACAGCAAGCTCAATTTACTGGTCAGACACCTCTGTTCTATATTCTATTCCATACTACCTTTTTTGTTGTTGTTGTTTTTAACGTGAAATTCTCTTAAGAGGATGGCACTCGTCTGTGTCCTGTATAATCACATTCGCACATTTATATCTTGGCTGTATATTTCCTACAAATTAACTGTTCATTCACTGTGAAACAGTACATTTTCTGAGCACCATTTTAATACACATGCTCACTGTGAAGATGATTCTGGGTGAACTGCATAGCTATGCAATGGATCTGTGTTTCTTCTTTAAGCCTGCTAATTACTTTAATTGAAGCTGATTCCAATTACTTTCTGTATAGGGCTTAGTTTAATTTATGCCCATGCTGTTAATTTTCCCAGGCAAATCCAAGTTTTTGGCTGTGGAATCAAGTAACAGATAGCTCACAGACAGCACTTTTAGACCTTCTCCTTTCAAAAATTAATTAAACTGTAGCATACAGTTTTACATGTCACTATGTAGAAGGGAGGTAGCAACTAACACAAAGTACCCTACATATCACGGGTCTGATCCTGCCTCTTTAAATCATCTTTAGCATCAGATAAAGTTCAATGATGGTCTTCACTACCTCGGATATTAACATCAGAATTAGAATGAGTGACACAATCTCGAGGAAAAACCTTGGTGAAACACTTACCCTGCAGCTGCAGCAGTCACTGCTAAATATTCTAGAAAAATAACTATTAATGACCTTTTCATTTAAAGGGGAAAAATGGTATCTACTGAGGTCAGACAATGTTAACATTACTGAGTACAACAATGCCAAGATTTCAACTTGCCAGGATTTACTAACTATCATTAAGGATAGGGGAGTGTGGGAGGTAGGGAAGATTTTATTCTTCAACCATATATTTGTTCTTTCAAACCACAATGCTCCATAAGTCCTGCTGTATGCTGAGAAGTAAGTGGCATCAATAATGAATACACCATTTTCAAAGGCAATTTTATAATTTTTCATACCATCCTACTCTTATGAGGCTTAAGTAGGCACATGGGAGAGGAGCTAAAATATAGTTTTGGAAGCATATTTTATTACTCTTTGTCTACAAGCATGCATTACAAAAGACATTCTACTGGAGCATGTGGTTATTGTTAACACAATCCACAAGTCATTAAGTACAGTAAATATTTTACACATCAGAAAATTGATTGTTACTCAGAAATGATTGCAATTCCTGTTTATTAGATTTTTAAATGTTTTCCCCTTGCAACAGTCAAATACACTCACTCTGAAAAGTCTTGAATTTATATGAAAAAGAAGCCCAAGATACATACAAGTGTTAATATCAGTCATTGCGCACTGCATTCATCCAATGCACTACATAGGCTGATGGCAGAAACACAGATTCTTCAGGGATATGAGGTAGTTCTTTTCATTTTCATCTCAGTAGGAATTTTGCTTCTAAGAGACATGTCAGGCACAAGGGTTAAAATGAGCACAAATCTCTCCCTCACCTCCAATTTCCTTTTCTAGCTTAAAATCAGTGTTTTAGAACAGTTAACTTACTTGAACCCAGACTTCAGTCTGGATAAACAGCTTAAAAGATATTATACACCAGTATGAGCTGGATTAAATTAGTGGATCATTTTTCAGGTTGCATAGTAGATTGGGAACAAAAGGATGAATAATTCAGGGTGTTGAGGTTGTTTCAGTTAGGAGGAGAAATTGATGATGAAGTCAAATGGGTTTTTTTGCCATAGTTTTAAAAAATTAAGGTAAAAGCTTTTCCTCACATATCTTTTTTCTCAGTGGGGATGTCACTGCCTACGTGGTTTCCTGGTCCTTCGTAACCACTTTCTTCAGACTGTCTCCCCCTCTTTCCCTGGTGAACTGACCACTGCAAAAAAAAATCCATTCACGAAAATTCTCTGCCTGTTTGCTGAACATGTCTGTATTTTCACATGGTGGTAGGTACAACTTTTCTGTGCTGGCGGTATCCAGCTTTCTTAAGGAGCATATCAGTTTGTTTTAACTATACTGGAAGTAAAGTAACTGTTATGACATATTTCAAATATTTTGAGAATTCTGACAAACTCAAAACAGCCATAACATATAAATTTGTATCTTATTTTCTATTTTTTTTAATGCAAGTAATAATAAAAATTAATAATCTACTGAAAAATATACTAAAGGTTTTATATTTCAGAATAAGTATGACAGTGGTCTCATTTGGAAAGTCTCACCTTCAGGAATCAAGTAAGATATTGATTGTTCCAACCAATTATGTCACCATCTGAAAATGTAATTAAAAAGAGCTTTTGCATGACTTACTGACTGACTAACCATGAACGAAGAAGTGCACACATGGGGATGTATTTTGCAGTCCTTAATCAAATGAAATCCTGTTGTTTTCAATGGTAGTTCCACTCAATTAAGAACCACAGATTTGGGCCCATGCATTATAATGCACAAGGGCAAGTAGTAGCGTCAGAGATGGTTTTAGGATGACAATTAGCTTATTTTCTATTGAATATATGTGTGAAGAAAATACAGGAGAAAAGGACTGATTCTGTAATTGATTCTACATGGAGTTTTACCTATTAGTCATCATATCAGAGTATCTTCTTACCTTGCTGTGAGGATTCGTAGAATGCAGGACAATAAGAGAAGAAAAATTCCTTGTCTTCTTGCCTTTTTGCTTACTTCATAGTATCATAGAATGGTTTAGGTTGGATGAGACCTTAAAGATCATCTAGTCCCAACCCCCTTGCTATGCGCAAGGACACCTCCCATTAGACCAGATTGCTCAAAGCCCCATCCAACCTGGCCTTGAACACTTCCAGGGATGGGGTATCCATAGCTTCCCTGGGCAACCTGTTCCAGGGCCTCACCACCCTCAGAGTGAAAAACTTCTTCCTAATATCTCTTCTAAATCTACCCTCTTCCAGTTTGAAGCCATTAACCCTCATCCTATCACTACATGCCCTTGTAAAAAGTCCCTCTCCAGCTTTCTTGTAGGTCCCCTTCAAATACTGGAAGGTTGCTCTAAGGTCTCCCTGGAGCCCTCCCTCCTCCAGGCTGAACAATCTCAACTCTCTCAGCCTGTCCTCATAGCAGAGGTGCTCCAGCCCTCTGATCATCTTCATGGCCCTCCCCTGGACTCAGTCTAATAGGTCCATGTCCTTCTTATGTTGCGGGCTCCAGAGCTGGACAGAGTATTCCAGGTGGGATCTCACAAGAGTGGAGCAGAGGCGCAGAATCACCTCCCTTGTCCTGCTGGCCATGCTTCTTTTGATGCAGCCCAGGATATGGTTGGCATTCTGGGCTGCGAGCACACATTGCTGGCTCACGTTGAGTTTCTCATCTACCAACACCCCCAAGTCCTTCTCCTCAGGGCTGCTCTTGATCCATTCTCCGCCCAGCCTGTATTTGTGCATGGAATTGCCCTGACTCACGTGCAGGACCTTGCACTTGGCCTTTTTGAACTTCATGAGATTGTCATGGGCGCACCTCTCAAGCCTTTCAAGGTCCTTCTGGATGGTATTCAACCATTTGTAATCTTACCTTCTGTTACTGCTCTGAATCAAGTTTTTAGAGTTGCATAACATGAAGCATGTCCCCAAACCAATACACTGAATACCTCTACTTAGCTCTCCAAACTCATTCATTACTTTGACTAGAGGCTGAGCTGAATTGCTTAAGACTAGACACCTACGGCCGTACCTTGTAAAATTAAAATAATCTATATAGGCTGGCAGATATGACAGCAGGATCTATGAGACCCCACTCTGGAGCAGCAGACCAGGAAGTTTTTCCTAGGGCGTGGCTCTTCCTTTTCCTTTATGCAACTGAACAGAGTTCTAGTATTTCACTTGTTATCACATTCCAGAGACTAATCTTTCTCCATGCTGGATACCTTTGAAGAAATAAGAGCACATCAGAGTGTTTCTGTTCCTTAGTGGAAATGCTTGAGTACAATTTAAGGGAACTTCCTTCAGGGACCTCTATCAGCAGCACCAGCAGCTGGAGCAGGGATCACTGAATTCATCATGCAGATCTCTACCAGCCAGCAACATCTTCTGAATCCTCTCTGAATGGAGCAAACAGCAGAGTTTGAAAGTCTCTGTCCTTCAAAGGTGAAAAGCTCTGTGACTTTTCCCATTCCCTTGTACAGTTTGGACATACGTTGTGTCATGGCAAAAGTATAGCTTTGATACAGCACTTAAGTCAATGCAGCTACTGAGTGAGAAGATGGTGCAACTTTACAAGGCCCCGCAGAAAAGCCAAAACACTGTAATAGCAGAAACATAAAGAACATGACTAAGAACTAATAATTCATGAATTGGAAATCACATTTCATTCTTGGCACTTGAGCCAATACTACTTGTGAGTGGTAAAAAAGGACATTCCATCTGAATACTTAATTGCTGTTTGAAAACAGCTTCCATTCAGACTCACCTAAGCCTGGTCACCGTATAGGATTCTTTGTGGTGAGAGAGAAATGCTTTGAAGGAAGCAGCTATAAAGAACAATTTCAATTCATGGTCATGAACAGCTGCAAAAAAATGAATCAAGTAGAACTTTCCCCAAATGTAAATATTTTTTAAATTGGCAAATCTAAAAANTTTCCCCAAAAATAAAAATTTTTAAAAAATGAAAAAAAAAAAAAAAAAAAAAAAAGAATAAAAAAACCCAGATCATTTCCGGAGTATAAGCAAATGAGTCTGCAGGATGATCAGCTAAAACTAATCTCTTGTGTGTAAGATGATTTTATCACTCCCTGAGCTACTTGTTCCTTACTTTTCAGTTGGGAAACGCAGTACCGTTACAGACAGCTGCCACAGTGGAATAAGTCCATTGCAGCAAATTTCTTATATAAAAAAACCCAAAATGTTGACAGGTGTGTCTTAATTAGTTTTGATATGTAATTAAGTTGTTTTCTTGAGAAGTGTCTTCCCCCTTCAGGTTGACTGTCTCTTGTATAATTTCCAAATCTATTCATCATATCTCCGGAAGAAAAAAATCTATTTTGGGGGTTATATACAAGTTGACATGAACTTGCATATAACCTTATAAATACCACAAAAAAAAGTACCTGTCCCAGAAGCTGTAAAGGAATGAGATTTTATCATCCCAGGAGTACATTTCATTTTCTATTCAAACCTATATTTGGTCAATTTATTGTGGTAAGATATTGACCTTACATTTTACAAAATTAACGAAATGCATAAACCAATTTGATCTCAGCACTCTCAAGACCAGTATAACATAGGACTGCACCCAGTAAATCACAGAAATAGCACTGCATAGTGGAAGAATGTTTTCTGAGGTACTATTTATGGGGAGCAGGGCCCAATTACATTGGTAGAATCTGATTAGTTAGCAAGAGAAGATGAGTTTTTTTTCTCTTGGGACTCAGAGAGAGATTGTAGTGAAGAAAGATGTAATGTAGGAAAAAGGAGGATTCTGGCCCTGTTGCAAAAGTATTAAGCCCAGTAACAATCTGTGAAGCTACCTGATTCCATCTTCCTCCTAGGCATTGACCCGTGTGGCATCAATCTAACAATTCAAATCATGACTAACTTGATGAACTGTGAGCTTTATGATGTTATATATTCTGTAAGGCTTCTTCGCATCAGCCTTAAAGGACTAGAAAGTCACTTGTACAACTTAAATGAAACACCTTTTCCTTTTCATGTTATTTCATCAGTCTCTTCTTCAAGATTCATTAGTGAATTACTAATTAGGTAATAATCATATCAATAATAAAATGAATATGTAACAATGATAAAATCCCTTTTTCTTATTACTTATGCTTATTATTGTTGCAAAATGGAATTATCTGCATACATTTTGGCAAAGACAGTGAAGAACAATTGGTAAATGTTCTTTGTGACAATAAATCTACTGTAACTTCAACACCCATGTCTGTTTCTAAATGCTTTGCCTAAGGAAAAAGGAATAGAATATAGTTATAATTTAATAGTAATAATTTGGCTTTACAATAGCCAGTCACCAGGTCATCATCTTTTAAGGTGATAAACTATTACTTTCCAAGAAAATGTGGTCAATGTAAATATCTTACTTTTAAAATGAAATAGTTATTACTCAACTGAAAAATGATAATTAAAAAAAACTCTTTGACTTTTAATACCAAGTTAACACACACAATTGAGTTTTCAAAGGTATATCTTTGTGTGCTTGACCACTGTTTGGGGAATGAGTGATTTTTTTTTTTTTTCCTTTTAATTAGAAAATATTAATTTATAAATTGAATAATAACTTGTCAGCATTAGGTACCTGAAAACCTAGATATTCAAGAACCAAGATGAAACCTGACTATCATAATCCTCAAAACAGTACAAGTGCTTTACAGATCTCTTCTTTCCCACTGTTGCTATTCTACTTGTCTCTGTTGAAGAACTGTTGCTTTCCCAAAAGGTCAAATTTACAAAGAAACCCTCATTTTTAACCTCCAGACCAGTGGTTAGTCCCAGTATTTGGCATACGCATTAGCCCCTTCAGCTGATGTTGCTCTTCAATGTGCCACTTAGCTGAAGTTCTACCCAAACTGCTTGTTCCCTTAACTCTGATACCTTTCTTATTTCCTTTGCCTTAGTCTTGGGTTTTTTTTTTTCTGTTTGTCATATCCATTTACCTACCATCGAACTTTTAACCTACCTATTCTTAATTCCAATCCAGTTTCTGATTCTTGACTTTTGATCTAAGTTCTAAGCATAGCTATTGCCTAGATTTTTTGTTATGTCACAATACCCAATTTCTCTTGAATTTTGGCTATCTATTTGTTGGCTACATTTGCCCTTTATTTGTTGGCTACATTTGCCCTTTAACAGAAAGATAAAAAGAAATATAAAGAAGGTTGGGAGAAAATGCTAATGGCACAAAAGAATGAGTAAATCTAACCCATACATTGTGAAAATTCTCTAATCTAATAATATCCTGGGGAAAACAAATGCAATCTCATAATAATTCTTTTCAGTTACAGTAAAAAAGAGGATACCAGCTCAAGACAGCACTTCCTCCTGACACAGTTATTAGAAACAGCTAACAGTGGGTTTGTTTTAGAAAAAGGAAAGATTTTTCACCCAGTACTGGAGCAACAGAGAAATATCATATGGGAAATTCTTTGCAGATTAAAACATGAAATGGGCTCACTTAGAGATTTCAGTTGATTTAGTTATTAAAGTTATGTTTAAAGATAGATTTAAATTTTGAATGTCTTCCAAAAGTCACAATTCTTTATGAAGGAAAAATTTTTGAGTGAAACTATTTTGAGCTGTTCTAAAAGTTTTGCTTTTATGAAATCAAAACTTTTCATTTCCATTTACTTTTAAGACATTATTTTATAGCTCTTATAGCACCACTGTTTTATTTGTTTGATCAAATGATGCGTGTTTATTCCTTTGTTGGTTATTTTGTGTTACGTTTTGGTAAAAAGTTGTGTTACAGCAGGAAGGAAGGCTGCGTATCTGCTTTGTCTTGCTTGCTGTCCTCTTAATCATGTGTGATCTTCTAATCTACAGAGGAAGACAGAGATTTTTCCTTCTTCCAGAGCAATAGGGGGCATTGACACAATAAATGCTGTAGAGTGCTAGGTGATGCAGACAGTATATGCATGACAGACACAGCAAACTCTAAGGTTTCAGCACATGTAGGAACTGGGATGCAACTTAACTCACCAAACCAGGACAAATTTATCTTATCTACTCTTTGTGTCAGCCATAGAGGTTTACATCTAAACTTTGTGTTTAGGCTCCTGTTCAAATGAACAGAATTCTACGACTTAGTTCAGCTGTTGATTCAGACATCTAGGACTCAATTTAGAAACGCAAACGTCTAACCCAAAATATCTAGATACATTCAGGTATGACACAGGATACATAAAAGACCTTCTAAAGCGACAGCCAGAGATGATGTGGAATTCCCTGGTGCATCAATGCAGCACAAACAAGCCTCCTGCACTGCGGTTAGTGCAGATCAAAGCACATTTCATCTGTCTAAAAGTGCGTGTTTGCTCTAGCATAAACTGAATTAATCTTTTCACTGTATTGACTGAAGGCTTGATTCGGTTATTCATATATAAGTATCTAATGCTTTTTACCATGAACTAACATATCCCAGCCACCTTCAAACTTCCTACCTAGGAGACCATGGATCATTTTTAGTTCCTACGTCATAAATACCAGCATTACATAGATGCCTTAGATGCTCTAGAGCAGTTCAAAAGGCATCCCAATGGTGACTGAAGTCAAATTTCAAATTTCTACTCACTATAACAGGACTGCTCAAACTTAACGGATGGATATCCGAGGAAGAATTATACTACATTATCAAAATCATATAGTGTCATGTGTGAGAGATGGGTTCTTTAAAACATCCACACTAGGCTGGCAGACATGACACAGGATCAATGGGGGACCCATCCTCTTCTGTAGTGGCAGCTAGAGGACAGACAAGGACATCCCAGACAAGACTCTGCAGCTGTTGCAGAGTGACTGGATTGAACCTCGGCTGTCTACATCTGAGCTAGCCGGCCTGGATTCTCTTTGTGGTTTGTCAAGGGAATTAAATTATTTCTGGGCATGATTCAACTCATCATAAAGTAGACAGCTGAAACAGGTCAGAGAAATAATGGCTGAGAATGACTATTTCTCATCATTGACTATAATGGAAGCCTAAAATGAACAGCTCAACTTAGACATCTGCTATATGGACATCTAAAGATATGCATGATTAATATTATACCAGAAATCCCTGGAGAAAAGCAGGGACAAGACAGGCAATGAAGCATTACAGAACATCCCTATGGAACAAAGGGACTATACAGAGATACTGGTAACATAAGAAGTGATTTAAAGTTGAACTGAAAATAAGATTGGAGGACAGAACCTGTCCTGCAGAGACAAAGTACCTTACATGTAGGTTTAATTTAAAATTTATTTTATTTTATTTTATTTTATCTTATTTTATTTTATTCCTATCTGCCTCAACCAGCAAATAAGATTTTCTCTACATTCTCGGACCTGGTTTTGATCTGTTTTCTACTCTAATAACAGAAAGAATTAGAGAGTTAAAGCCATCTTCACTTTAAGGGAAAAGTGAAGACAATTCCACTGTAAACCTGTAGCTGAATCAAGCTCCTGATTTCTTTTTTTTTTGTGTGGTTTTCTTTTGTGGGTTGGTTTTTTGGTTTTTTTTTTTTGTTTTTTTTTTTGTTAAGGGAGCCAGTCCTTTTTAAAATGGCAAATTAGAACATGTCATTCCAAAAATATTAAATATCCAAATTTTTTACATATATATTTTTTCTTACATTTTCTGCCAAAATAAAATGTTGCTAAACTTGACGTGATTTTGGAAAGCAGTTTGATTTTTGGTTGAACCATATTTTCAAAGAGAAAACAGGCCTATGTATGTTTTTCTAATGAGGTCTAACAACAACATGTTTAGAATTTGAAGTTCTTAGATGGTTATAACAGATCGTTTAGCATTAATTCATAATTTAATGGTCAAAATAAAGTCAAAATATGTTATTACTTACTAATCTAAATGTTTAAAGAATATTTTTCTAAATAATAATTATATTAATATAGCTAAAAACTTCTATAACTTTTAGAAATGGAATCTGAACGAAAAGACCAAAGAGATTCTGCATGATAACCTCACCAAAAAGCATGCAGAATCTACATAAGGTGAAGATACATGCCTTTTCCCTATTGGCATAATTGCAATCAGTCTGACTACTGAGAGGATGTTAGAGACAAGAGGTAACCTTCTTACAAAACAGACAGACAAACACTGCATGAAGTGGAATATCTGTGCCACAGGTACAGCAAAGGGTTAGTCTGGGTTTGTTAAAACAATTTCCTGTGAGTTTTATGTACTTGTTTTGAACACCATAATACCATGATTGAATTTTTGCCACTATGAGATCCAAGTAACTTTAGTTTAAAGTTAAAACACTTACTTTGTGCTGGATTGAGATATAATTACTTTACCAGCAAGTTAAGGAGAGCTATGGAACATCACCAGGATTTGAAAGAATCTTTCATACTATATATATATATATCTCTACACAACATATATGTGTGTGTGTATATATAAGTCTATACAAAGTACTCTTAATTTTTTAGAGTAATCATAGAATGATTTAGGTTGGATAGGACCCTAAAGATCATCTAGTTCCAACCCCCTTGCTATGCGCAAGGACACCTCCCATTAGACCAGATTGCTCAAAGCCCCATCCAACCTGGCCTTGAACATTTCCAGGGATGGGGTCTCCATAGCTTCCCTGGGCAACCTGTTCCAGGGCCTCACCACCCTCAGAGTGAAAAACTTCTTCCTAATATCTCTTCTAAATCTACCCTCTTCCAGTTTGAAGCCATTAACCCTCATCCTATCACTACATGCCCTTGTAAAAAGTCCCTCTCCAGCTTTCTTGTAGGTCCCCTTCAGATACTGGAAGGTTGCTCTAAGGTCTCCCTGGAGCCTTCCCTCCTCCAGTCTGAACAACCTCAACNTCCCTTCCCTCCAGCATGTCAAGCCCTCCACACTGCCTGGTGTCATCGGCAAACTTGCTGAAGGTGCACTCAGTCCCTACATCGATGTCACCAGCAAAGATGTTAACTAGTACTGGTCCCAGTACCAACCCCTCAGGAGCACCACTCGTCACTGCTTGCAACTTGAACATCGACCTATTGACCACAACTCTTTGAGTGCAGCCATCCAGCCAATTCCTTATCCACTGAGTAGTCCATCCATGAAATCCACATCTCGCCAATTTAGAGACCAGGATATCATGCAGGACAGTGTCAAATGACTTCCACAAGTCCAGGTAGATGATGTCAGTTGCTCTCCCCTTATCCACCAATGCTGTAACCCTGTCATAGAGGGCCACCAAATTTGTCAGCCATCTTCTTGGCTTGTGTTACCGACAAATTATTCCCAAACATAATTTGTAAATTAACCTGAACCAGAGACCATATACAGTAAGCAGTAACTCAGTTTTGAAGGTTATACAAGATTTCAAAAGTGTAGATATGGTTTGTTCAGTACTATTTGCCCTCGGTTACAGAGAAGATTCTCAGAAATATTTCGTTTATTAAAATATAGGTAGCCAGCATGTACAATGCAGATGATTCAAAGCTAACTCATAGTATTTCCACTTAGCAATAGTTGTAAAATATTTAGTAGTACAGTGTACAAGATATATATTATATTTTTTAATAATAAAAGCTTTATATTTGGAAACAGAAGTAACTTAACTTTTCAGATTAGAAGTAGAGAAGAGAAAAAGACAACATTGTGCAAGTCTTCTCTGAAAAAAAAGTAATGTAATTTGCAGTTACAGAACTTCTTATTCATCAGTTTGTTCAAACTGTTGAATGGTAATATAAATTTCAGGTAGGCAGAGGTTAAGATGCTGTGGTTGATATGCTGTACAAAAAACATAATGAACATGACCAAAAAGAAAGGCTTAAATGGGATTTTTAGAATCTGTGAAGGTCATTAGTGGGGTATGAAATCAAGCTAAAAGAGCTCTAATGACAATAATTAGGAATGCTAGAACAGCCCCATGAGTTCTCCATATAAATGCCAGTATCCGGCTGAAGTTTAGATACTTGCAAATACTATTTCTAAGCTATTTTCGTAATTCCTTGAGGAAACAGAATAGCAGGAATTACAAAAAGTGTGTAAAAATCTCTTTATCATAGTGCTGCTTTGTTAATTTTTTAGTTACTGGAGCTCAAATAAATTTTAGTTTTGGAATAATTATAGAGGAATTGGAATAACCATTCCCGAAATAATGTAGTCATTTAGATACCCATGGAGAGATTACTTTATGTATCCTACTTGCTGTTCAGCTGCTGCTCCAGAAGTGTACAGGTCTTGCACACATCCTGGGTCACATCTGCTCGTCCTATTGAGATGTCTTGTGTACTGCAGTGTCTAGACCACAGACACCCATGGGAGGCATCCAAAGCCTGCCTTCCTCCTTCAGAAGAAAAGTTCATTGTTATCAATCTGCAGAATTCACCTTGAAGGTCCACTTCTAGACTGGTGCTTGTGGGAACAATTCATGACTGTCCAACTTAGGTACCTGTCCTGTCTATTTTAGAGTGAGGGCTTGAGTTACACCAGCATTTCATTTTCCTGCATATTTAGTCTCTCGGCAATGAAGGGAATGCAAAGCGTTCAGCTAGGTTGCTGAATTTAGCCAATGAAAAGGCCAGGATTCCCAGATACGCTGTGCCACCTACCCTCTCGCCCAGCCTAGATGCAGCTGCTGGTTCCTCTTTAAATCCATGCACTACTTTGTTCTGGAATGACTTCCTAAATAAGTATGCTCAAAAAATCAAGTATGTTATTAGCACCTTCGATTATTACAGTAGATCTCATTAAAATGGAGTATTTACCTCTTGAAATAGATATATTTGAACATTTTTCTCATTCTAGAAAGAGTTTCTAGGTAATAGCACTTTACATTTTTACGTATTATTATTTTCACAATGAAAATGCATGTCCTCACTGTTACCACAGGTGGTGTTGATTTGGGTTCGATTTGCAGCTGGGGAGAGCTGATTTGTCAGAGCCAAGCATTCCTGCTGAATGGGACAACCAATTGGTACGTGGGTGAAGCAGCCTTTGTCAGACTGTGAAGCTGAGTACTCTGAGGTATTCATCCCAAAAGACTCTCTCAGGGGTGTCGTGTCCTGCCTATTGGCGTTACCCTTTAGAGGAAGAGAGCCAGAGCTCACCACTATAAATGGATATCGGCTAACTTTAAAATCCAAATAAATAAAAGCAGGTAGGAAAGATTTCATTGGGGATTAGGGTCTTAAATGTACGTCTCAGTCTAGGCCTAACTTCGTAATTACAACATTCTTATTAAAAACAGAATCTTGTCTCAAGTGTCACCACCCCTGGAGGTATCAAAATTCATTAGGAAAACTGAGTCTTCTCAGAGATCTCCACAGGACCAGAAAGCAAGCTGGAGAACATACCTACCCAGCTCCCTAAAACACAGAAATTAATGATACTTGAGTGTTCTTTCTTACTGGGACTGATCCAGTAACTGCATTACAGACATTCTAGTGCCCATGGACCAATTTTTTTTTAAAATATTTTCTACTTCAGAAATACAGCAGATGCTGGCTTTCTTGTAAAAAACACGGCTGCAATGATTAGTGCGTTAAATCAGTGTGGGGGTGCACACCCACCCTTGGCCAACAGCCTAGATAACATCACCTGTTAAGATAAGAATGTGAGTGCACACAGTGTGTGTGGTGATCGAATAGAGAAAACTGTTTGAATGGTGTTTGTCCAAACAGTTATCCTGTTAAGGAGGAAGCCGACCACCTGCCCCCAACTGTCAATGTTAGGCAGGAAGGCGGTGATCAGCTAGATTAAATACTACCCAATAATTTTCAGAGATTTTTGAAGCAAAGAACAAGGCAATCTGGAAAAAAGTATGCTAAAAATTAAATAAATAAGCAACCAAACAAAAACCACCGTGCAAGTACCTTACTGGAGAGAAAGATCTTAGAGAAGAAGCAGCGGCAATCACACTGGGTATGTGCCTGCCACGATGGCCCCACAGTACCCCACCTTCAGCCCAGACCAGGCAGCACAGCTGCCCCACGGAACACCAGGAGCAGCTTACACCCAGCAGTGGGGTGCCAGCATGGGGCCAGCACCCAGGGCCACCTCACTGCTGGGTGCAGGGGACCTTGTGGGGGGCTTTCTCACACAGAGCTGGAGGGCTCACACCACAGGGTGTGAGCAAGTGGGGAACCTGCATTGCTGGGAAGGGGTGCCGGTGACCTCTGAATGAGGAGCAGAGGAACTGTGGAAGAAGGATTAAAATTTAGAGGGTTTGGGTTAAAAAAGGGTGTTTAGAAATGTGTAGGTGCTTATTAACACTTAGTAAGCATCTAGAATTTTGGTTTGTCTGTTGCATTACTGATATTGATCCCGAATGTATAGCTCACTGATTGCTAGTTAATTATGTGACATTAATAAAATTATAAACTGTTTTGCTCCTGATTTTGGTTAAATTATTCAAGTTGACTAGTTTTTTCTTGTAGCAATCAGGAAGAACAAGTTCATATCCCAAAATGCCCTGTTCAATCCTGGCCTTGTTAGTTTCTCTCATTTGCTTTGTGAGCAAGAGAAAAAAGACAAGGATTGCATCCATTTTTCAAATAGCAGATATAGGTAAAGACATATTGAGGTCCAAGGCATACACTTCTGTTTGATATCCTTTCCTGTACGTCCAGGATATCCTGTTCCCTATGTCCAAGCAGTACATATTAACTCTAAGTTTAGATATTTTCAACATAAGTATTTTTGCCTGATTATCTGTATCATCAATACAGAGTAACAAGTTGTAATTAATTTGTCATATTTTAGAAATATATTTAGGGATTAAATTAACTGCATCTTAAGACACCTTTTTTTTTTTCAGTGATTATAAAGGGATTCTAATGGATTAAATTCTATCTGGTCAGGTGAATACTACTTCTACTGCTAACAAATTTTTTCTGCCATTCATACCTTAAATGGAAGAAGGTACCTGAAGGAAAACCTGTCCTGGACAACTAAGCATGGGGAAATACTCACTAACGCCCTTCTGTTTAGTGTTTCCTTTTGCTGATTTCTGAGCATAGGTTATTTGGATTGCCAACCTTCGACACACCTGACTTTTCATTTACCATATTAGGAGTGGTTTAGATTGTGATCTATTGTACAGATGACAAAAAGGCAGGCAATGTGATCCTTATATCCTTCTTGGGTCCAGCTGATCATTGTCATTTTAGCTTGAAGATTAAGATACACTTTTGGGATGTACTGAAATCTTTTCAATTTGATTTTCTGGCTAATCTGAACCAGTAGCTTAATTATAAGTCTTCCACTTCATATTTGGCATGTAGTAAACTTTTGAATACTTAGTTACCAATGCAAGCTGAAAAGATTCCTTAAAGAGAAAAAAATAATAATAATCCTGCAGTAGGGTGCTTCCACTGAGATCATCATGATGTGGAAACCCAGCTTCAAGCTGCTGTCCTGAATCAGGCACAGTGCAACCTGAAAAACCTTCAGGTATTATAGGCCGTGTTAGCTCACCTGCTTAGCAGTAGAGGTCATGATGAGCACATCACCCCAGTGGTCCATTATCTCCTCATGAAATTCAGAGGAAAAATCAAGGATTCTTCTCTAGTATTAAGACTCTCTACAGGATTGGCACTAACTGGCAGAAAAATTGTCTTTCCTTGCATGATCCTGACCTCCCAAGGCATTACACTCTAGTGAGGCTCTGAAACTCTTGACCAATGGAATAAAGTTCATGTGAAATATTTGACAGTGTCTGGACACCTAACTGAAGAAGAATCACTATCATGCATATATATAGTTGTATAAGTAACACAAGAATAATTGTTTTTCTTTAGCTTTCCTTTAAGTTTCTTACGTGTGTGGAACTTTCATACAAAAACAAGAAGGCAAACAACCTCCAGCCTCCTTCCCCCACCCAAGAAAAAAAACAAAGCAAAACAAAAATCCAACCAAACAACCAAAACCACCAAATCAATAGAAAAAGCTATGGGTCAGATAGAGAAGCAGAGGAAACAGAGAGATTATTAATGACTTTTTTCTCTTTATACACATGTGTTGAGGGTCAGGAAAGCGTGTGAGATATAAAGGCTCATCCACTGGATTTTGAAAGGAATTAATTCCAAATTAAAACTGTCTATTTCTATTTTTACAAATAAAGAAGCAAAAATGAAACAGTATCCAGCTTGTGGGTGCTGAAGAAATCTGTTGATTGAGTCATGTCAATTTCCCAAAGTGTGCTACATAAAGATGTAAAAAGTACCCACATGTATTAGAATGAACTTTGATGATCAACAACTACCCTAGTAAAGTCCATATCTATACACAAACTCATAACTACTTTAAGGTGTGTGTGCACCTTCTGTATTGAGGTGGCACATAGACACAGGCTAATGCACAGTTCTCTCTCCACAGCCTGGTCTCTACACAAAGGAAATCTAAGTGCATTGCCAAAAAGTGAGTCTGAATGAGAGAGCAACTGAATCCCCAAGTCAATTTGCTCAATAGAAAACAAACAAGCAAACCACTGAACCTCTTGTAAGATTCTCATGAAGTTCAACAGACCAACTGCAAGGTCATGTCGCTGGGTCAAGGCAATCCCATGCACAGATACAGGCTGGGTGGAGAATGGATTGAGAGCAGGCCAGAGGAGAAGGACTTAAGGGTGTTTGTTGCTGAGAACCTCAACATAAGATGGCATTGTGCGCTCATAGCCCAGAAAATCAACTGCATCCTGGGCTGCATCAAAAGAAGCGTGGCCAGCAGGTCCAGGGAGGTGATTCTTTTGGATTCTTTGACTGTCTTTGGGAGACAGTCCTGAAGGGCAAAGGTGCCCAGGAAGGCTGGTCATACTTTAAGCAGGAACTCTTAAAAGCACAGGAGAAGGCCATCCCCATGTCCCGAGAAATGAGCCG
>VYXH01012314.1:57508-89373 GCA_013397275.1 Burhinus bistriatus | reverse complement strand
AAACAGACTCATAATTCATCAAGAAGGTACTTTCTGCTGGAGAGGGTGCTAAATTTTCCTTAATTATGTCATGGTAATCAGAGGTACTTACCTCTTTTATTTGCATGAAGAATACATTTGTGCCTTGTGCAGTATCTTACTCTACTTTAGTTAATGTTAATAATCTAAACATGTATTTTCTAAATTTACACTAAAGGGGAATATTAACAATATCCTACTGTAACAGTCATTTGAAAGTCTCCTTAGCGCTCTATATTACCCAGGGAGTGAGTGGGAGAGAGGCAAAGAAAGAGAGAAAAACAAAGAAGGACAAAAAGAAAGAGAGATGGGAAAAGGGGAGGCAAGGAGGAGGGAGAAACTCTTCCAGAGGGTGATTCAGAGCAGACATTTTATTGAAGTATTTTGATTCTGATTGGAAATTCCCATGTCAGTTGCCTGTGTTTAAGCACTATTAATAATCCTCAAAATGTCATGAAGAAAGAAAATAATGGAGTCATTTTTACTACACTTTGCACACTGATGATTTTATTCTGACTAGATGATATGGATTTAGACATTATGACAGACGTTTTCTGATACAGTAACATAGGGTGGCTTTTAGTCACTTGTTAATTTTGTTCTTTGGCCTCTCAACAACATCCTAGCAAAGTCAAATCTGAAGAAGACAAAAATACTGCCTTGCAATTATTATCACTGTTTCATTAAACTGTTACAATTCCACTTTTCATATAAAGAAGTCTAGAACTGGATAATTGCGGTGTGATTGCAGAAGTGATTTTCTCCTTCTGCCAATGACTTTGTATTGCAATTCTATTGCTCATAACCTTTGAATATCTGACATGTAATTTTGTTCTGATTTATTATACTTTAAATAATATTTGATTGGTATGAGCTACATGATGATATCACTTGCTTTGGGCTTTACAAATGCATCTGAGTGTTTGCCACACTGAGAAATTCATCCTAGGCATTCTGAAAAAGGTTATGGACACTAAATAGAACGGCTTATTTAATGAAGTGGCTGTTTTAATACATTTCAAAATTTCACATCACTAGAAAAGTTAGTTTTAGAAAGATTTATTCTTAAGAGAAAAATAAAACTAAGTTTTCTATGTCTAAATATACACATTTAGATTACACATATGCTGTTAAATTGTCTGCTTTTGAAAATTATATGCAGATCTATCAACAAAAAGGTACAATACAGTTTTATAATTGCCCTATCCAGTATGATCTCAGTGTACTTTTTATGAGATTACATAGAGGAAACTTACCCTACTGCCCTTTTTTTGATGGGGAATGCAAATGTAAACTGTTTGAAGGAAATGGTCCAAAGGCATGCAGAGGTAGCTACCATTTTTGTTTAGAAGGATAAAAATTTCCTCTTTTACTTAGCTTTTCTGATTAGTTCATAGGAAGGTCGACCATAGGAAAATAGACCGGTAGAGAAAAAAATAGAAAATTATCAGACCTATTCTCTTCTGAGCACTGAGATGCCAGTACTTCATAAATTCAAAGGATCCCTCATACACCTCCAGCTTTACCTAAGATGCAAAAGTCATCTGGTGTTTGCATGAGACCAGTTCGTTTAGTTTAGATGTGTTCTTCCACCAGAATAATGTGGTTGGGGCTCATTTGCAGGAACAATATTTGAATCTCAACGCAGGCTTTTCACAAACCTGTGAAGGTTGTCATAGGGCTTTTGTGGGAGAACAATCCCTATTAGGTAAAATAAAACTGCTTTTTAAAGTGATTACAGAGATGAAAAAGAGAAAAAATAATGTTCCTCAGCTATACGTTTTCAGTGCGTGATAGTCTGTATACAAGTGGCCTACCAGTGCATAGGGAAAGGTGTTTTCCCCCTGTGTCTATACACACACAGACACCTACACAGAACTTTGTTTTATCTTAAGAAACATGCCACTTCGCAGTCCACTGGTATGATTCTTACAAAATCTTTGAGTTTTACTTAAGTTTGAAAGGAATGAATTATGCTTTAAAGTTTATAACTTTATCTTTGATTGGGAAAAAAAAATCAGTAAACAAAGGAGGTGTTTTCATGTTCTGAAAGGCTTTCCTGTCTAAAAATTTTACATACATGTATTGTTACAGCAGCAGAAGGATTTATTTATAATGTTAAAAATACAGATCACAAATATCTCATTTAAATGCAACTCTACAACCAGCTGAGAAAGGAAAGCAAATGTTATCACAATTTAAACTTTAGGAAACGAATAATATCTTAGCACTGGGTACTCAAGGTTATGGCTAACAGAATATATAATATGCAGAAATGGAAAAAGAACTTTTGGGAAAAGAAAAGAATTAAAAATAAAAAATGTGCAGCAGTATATCTGTTCAACCACAGTGAACTGGCATTTTAAATATCTCGTATTTATTCTTCTTTAATTATCATTCTTCACAGATATGGGGCTTAGGCTGAACTGAAGTGTGTGCTACAGAACTAGCACTGCTACTAGCAACTTGCATTATATTGCCTGTCAGTCATTTTATTAAGCACCTACCACCTTGAGTTTTATCACAGAGGACAGCATATGAATAAGGGAATTTTAGGAATTTTTGAAAACATTATTTTATTCACTTTTGTAGTACAGATTTCCACAGCAGCTAAACACTTAAGTTTAAAAAAGTAAAAATGTATAAACTGCATGCGCCACTCTCACTAGCAAGAATAAATAAGACAAGTGTTCCTGCTAGAAATGTCACTTAGAGGCATCATTAGAAAACTCAGTAGTACGTATTTGAACAAAGTCTAGCAAACCAAGAAAAAATATTCATAAAAAAATTAATAAAATAATTGTCTCATATTGAAGACAGAAAGGTTTCTTCAAAAGCTATCAGAGGAGCAAATTCTAAAGGCAATGGGGACCCACACAGAGTCCATTTTGCTCAGCCTACAAAGACAGCGTTCAGTGCATCACGGCAGTGTCTTAACAGCTGTACTAAGCCCTTTTCATAAGTGACAGGTTCCAAACTACACAGAGCTTTGGAAATTACTTCAAATTTGAGCAGCATACAGAGGAAAAAAAATACTTTAAGCTTGAGCAAAGGTGGAGGATGTGAGCTTGTGAAGGTCTACCTACCTAAAAAGGACAGGAAAGTTCAGACAGTTTTCTGCTCACCTGTTTCCCCTCCAAGAAAATAAATGTTGAAATTATCTAGTCTTCAAGGATTGGATACACGTGATCAAATATAAACATCTTCAACACTGAAGGCATCAATGTCTTCCTCTAAACAGTCTCACTCAGGTTAACTAACGAATGGAAATAAGCACTCATTCTCAGGAAATAAATCATCTCACCCTATCATAAACATGTTAAGAATAAGTCAAATGAATTGTGTCTTAAGAGTGACATTTTTGCCCTTGAATATAGAGACTCAGATGACTAGTTCATCTGTGGTTTCCTGAGCTGCAGGTGTTTAAGATAATTGCATCCAAAAGAACCAAAGTATGTATGCATATCAGAAACCATGAGCTATGTTGAAAGGGCTGTAGACGTCTGGCTAGTCCACTGTAGTAGAGGAATCTACCAGAAGGTACTGGAAAGCTGCTGAGATCTATAGTGCCAAAAAATAACAATGCTTTTTGTCACAGTTTAATTCTCAGTGAAAGAAGATATGTGAAAGATCTTCCATAAAGACACAAACTTTCAGGTAACACCCTTAATTTTCTTCACTTCATCTAAATGTGACAGATTCTAGTCAGAAATATTTTGAATCCTATGTTTTATGACACCTGGGCATCCTTAATATATGCATATATTATATGTCTCCAATTTTTTAACTTACAGTAATGACCTTCATGAAAAAGTTATGCTATAGGATTTCATTCTTGAAAAAAAATTGATGGCATAATATTCCTCCAAGCTTGCTGTCTGATTGAATATGTAATGTAACTCAAAATGTGAGAATGTCATAGGGCATCAGAGGAAAGGAGCTAGAAATACACGCAAGGACATACACCGTTACAACTTTGAAAAGAATAGATTTTTTTTTTTTATCTTTACACTCAGTTCCATCCTCCTTTTCCTTTTCTAATTAGCTTTCCTCTCTAACTTCTCTTATAGCTCTTTAGCCTCTGGCTGAGATGACATGCGGAAAAATTCCTCTGAGGCCAATGTTAATGTGGTTCTCTGGATTGCCCAGGAGTAATCACAAAATATTGTTGATAAAATCTCTCAAGCACAACACCTCCAGGACAACAGCTAGTGGCCAAGAAAGTAGGAATGACCCAAAGTTCATTTCCCTTTTTGTGTAAAAAGAGAATGACCTTATCTCTCCTCTTCTGTTCTTCATTTCAAGGTCAACTCAACTTACGATGTTTTAACTGTGATACATGATTACTCAGTACATACCCATCACTCTTACATTTTCTAACCTTTGTTGTCTATGGTTAATCATTGAAATGGAAAATGAATACCATACTATCATATGTATAAGTAGAGATTCTGTGTACCAGTGACCATCCACCAATCAACCAGTCCTGGTTGATTGTTGAATCTGATGGATGTTCTAGAAATCAATACCTTTGCAGCCTCCTGTGTTCATAAACAGGGTTTATGAGAGACAAAAGTAACATCTCTGATCCTGACCCTGAGAGTCTGGAATTCAGAATACTCAGTGATGTTGAGCACACAGTGTCAGTGACTAAAGAAATATTTAATATGTAATTTCTTGTTTATTTTCTGGGAAACTTCTTCATTTTATGTTGTCCCATTATGAAAACCATCTTGTAGATTCTGCTGCAATATGCAGTACATAATTACTCTCTTGTTAGAATTCTTTTGATTCATCAATAATGGTATGTAGATTAATAAAGAGATGTGCAACATATAGGAGAGACTTTCCTTGTTTCTCAAATATCAATTATTTTAAAGTCTCATTTTAAAAATAACACCAGCCATGAAATTTCCTTTTTTTTATTTAAAGGTCTCTACAGAATGGAGTTGGGATCAGAAATGCAGATGAAAGGTATTTTCAGGTGAAAAAAAGGAATCATTCATCTCAGAAATTCCTAATGAAGTCTTAGTGCATACCGCATGCCTTTAGCACACAGGGCTAGTGAATAGCAGCATAAGAAAAAAATCAAGCAGCCATTATCATTACTATCATCATCATCAGTCATCAGCTCCATCACACAGGTTTGTGCATATGCTCTAATGAAAAAAAAAGGAAAAAAAAGAGAGGTAAAAAGAGAAAAGGCTCCTGCTAATTCTAGATTGCTGAATAATTTTAACTAAGCAGCAGACTATCCCTCTGAATGACCTCTTAAAGGAGATTACAAGTCATCATCAGCTCTGTCATTAGTCTAATCAATATAATCCTGTTATATTTTCTTCTTATTTATAGAGGCACTCATAGGAAAGGTTATCAGCACCTCCTGTGTAAGCATTCTTCTGTCTCCATGGATGCACAATATGTCACCAACTGTCAGTCAGATCATCACCGACACGGACAAGAAACAGTGGCTGTGTGATTGGCCTATGCAACATACTATATTCTTCCAGAAGAATGAACATGAGTCCAAAGGGACCATCGTAGATGTTGTCAAGCATGGAGATTTGGTGCGAATTCCCTGCTAAGTCAGTCAAACAAAATTATTTTTATGATCTATTCCTAAGGAGGCTCTTGGTAAAGATAGTGCGTTTGCTACTTTTGTTTTCTGTTAGTCTCTTTGTCAGGAGGCTCAAAAAATTCCTTTTTATAATTTTCCCAGAATCCTTACAGGTATACAAATGAGAGCTGTAAGCCACTGAAACTTTCTTGGAAATATGCTGGGCTGAGCGTTAGCATTGCTATTTCCAACACACAATACTAAACATTTTCCTGAAATAACAGTTCTTTAACCTTCCTGACAAACCATAGTAAGCAGCTGGGGTAAAAATGTCATTGTAGCTGGCTTAAAATTTGATTAGAGACCATATGACTTTGAGAGTAAACTACAGGTGAGAAAATTCACATTTAAATTGTGGGAAAATACTATTTAGAGGGAGATGTTCACATGCTGTTGTTTTGCTTTTTTGCTTAGTATTATCACAAATCACAGCGTTTTGGTGTGTACTGAGAGGGAAAATAATTGTGCAGGGTTAGGCTATTTCAGAGTTCCAGGAGCAGAGCTATGTGAAGTTTATGAGATATACACACACAAAGTTCCAAGAAAAATCATTTACTAAGCTTGGTGCAAGGTTTATGTCCCAAAGTTCCCCAGATAAGTTTGGAACAATATTTTATTAATGCTGTCTAAGCATTTAAACTTCCACCAAAATGAGATAGGGAGAAATTAGTTTATTAATCTCTCAGAAAGCATCTAACATCTAAAGAAACACATTAAAAAATCTTATCTATCAATGTCACTGCACTATAATCCATTATCTTAGACATCTGCATGTACTTCAGAATTAAACGCCGATATTTGTTGATGACTTTATAGACATGTCATCAGTTAAAGCTGATCAATACTTTCTCCTGACTTGTCTGGAATACTTAAAAAAGAATTCAATGTAAAATGCTCCAGTATTAATATGAAAAGCCAAGTTTAGCAGTTTATGTCATGCATTTTTTCAAGTCTCAGCTGTCAAAACAGGTCTTGCACAGTTTGATGTTTTTTTGCTTTTGTTTTGGTTTCAGCCTATGTATGATGAGCCATATTCTGTGTAGCTTTTCTCTAAAAACTTTCAACTTGGGCATCTAAATACAATGTTTTAGGTTTTTCTATTGATTTTTTTTAAAAAAATATTTACTATTATATGATTTATAAAATACCAAATTACTTCAAATCTATGCTGTGATGGCTTATATAGGTATCTTTGACATTTTAATGATTTTCTCTCAGAAAAGAACTGAGCACAAAGAGTTCTATCTTTGCTGTTTATCATTTTGTTGAGAGGAAATTAACTGGTATACATACAGACCAAGGTCCTTCCTATGGATAAAGCATACCTTAAATATCACCAGAAAAGCCAGAGAGAGAAAACTGTCAGCAGGTGGATGGCAGAAAGCTACTTTTCCAAGTCAGTCCAGACTATGTATGCTGAAGAACTCAGAAAGAAATAAGATCAGTATAAAAATGGTGCCCAATTATATTTTCTAGATCCAGTTAGAAGACAATATTCATACCTTGGTCAGGGTTTTGCTACAGATTCGTCTTCCCCAATGCACTTCAATGTGTCTAAGAAGTTGATTTATCATAAGCTAAACTTAAGACTGTTTAATGAGGAAAATTATTCCTTATTATCGGTTAACAAGTTTCTTATGGCAACACTAAGTCAAGTCCTCAGAGAAAGGGATTTTAACATAACCTATGTTTTAAATGCCGGTTACTTATACAATTTTCTCAAGAAAGAATCAAGAAACCAATTCAACTTTTATGAAAAAGAATAGATTCCTTTCTTATGTGTCATTAAGAATTAACTCAAATCTTTGTCATCTTCCTGAATAAATTAGGTCAATGATAGCAATGGGTCAAAACCTAACTCTTTGTGAATAAACATTCATCTACCAAATATTTCAGCAAAATTTCTAAATCAGTAGTATTTTATCAATATTTATGTATCATTTGACAGTGATTAAAATAGGTTCTTAGGCCTTCCTTTTTAAAATATAAATTTTGTATCTAGAATCTTGCAGACAAAACATATTTTTTTATTCCGGTTCTTATGCTTTCAAAGATACACTGTCAGATTTATAAGGAGTCCTTAAAGCATTTTAAAGAGTTTTTCTCAAGTAGTAGATCACAATGAGGCAGTTAACAAACCAAAACCAAAAGAGGATGATACAAACCATTTTAAGGTAATTTTTCATTTTCTTTAGATTCCTTGCATTATGTCCTGTACTCTTTGCATTTTCAACAAATAAAAATTCATAAGAACTGTTTCAGCTCTTTACTCCTTTTGCACAACCACACTGACCAAGAAAACCCCATAGGAAACAGAGAAAATCAGACAGTCTTAGCATGACATCTCATTGTAGACAAATGTTGGAAAAGATTTTCTGTATGATGAACCACATCCCTTGTCAATGAGGTATTAGAACTGACTTCAATTTCACCCTTGCTTTATATATTGTATATATGATAACATGAAGTATCAAAACTCAGCATAATAAAACCAGATGAAAACTGAGCAGAGACTACAGCTATTCTTATCTTTTCATATGCTTATATAGCAAACAGTTCTTCCTCCTCTCTTTCATTAAATCAACTTAAAAGATATTCCTGGGAACTTACAAATGAACTAGTGATACCATTGACCTACAGTATTCTATCAAGATATTTATCTAGTTTTCATTAGCAAAGGAAAAGAACATAGAAAACCACTATCTATATAGAGCTACATTTCCCATATTTGCCATACCTATTTTCAGAGAAGTGAAACTGAGGACTGTGCCTCAAACTGGAACAATCTCTGTCAGTTTGCATGTAAACATTAGTGGCTATGAGATCAATTATTTCCAATATATTCAGTTAATGTTGAATTTCATTAGTCAGAACAGGAAATTACCTTTTTCTAGGTTTGGTCAATGTGTAAGTCACTCAGTACTGGCAGAAGTGTGTGCATAATAAGCCCAAATTGTATTCACACCAACCTACATTTTCCACCTGACTTAGGCTTTTTTCCCATATAGTGTGTCTTTTATAGCATATGATTTGCAAAGTCAGAGGAGGTAGTAGTCATACACACCTAATACCATAGATGATACAAGATAAGTGTAAACACAAGTAAGCAAATTTCTGCAAGTAAGTGTTTGAAAGAAGTCTGTTACACAGTTTCAGAAAGATCACTTAGTCTAGACCTCAATAACGTTGGTAGACATTTTTTTCTGTGCCTAAATAACGCTCTTCGGAGCTGAACAGCTGTAGACATAATGCTATCAGAATCAGGTTGTTAGCCAAAATAAGAAATGCAATTAAAATCCTTTTAAAGTCCGTTTAATGAAAGCAGCAAAATACTCATTGGCAGCTATGAAATCTGCTTTAGAGATGACCCCAGTTGTCTTTTGATGCTTGTAAGTTATGTGTTTTCCAAATAAGGTTTGCAGTTCATTGTTACCCATACTTTTTCTATTATAATGAAGAGTGCAACAAATTGGCATGTACAGTGGGTTCACAGGAGGAATGACCTCCTGTAAATGTATTTGTAAACACCACAGAGTGCTGCTATTGTTCAGTACTATTTCATTTCTTCACTGGTTATTAGAGTTTAAATGAATTTAGTTCATCCGAAAGTTGCCAAACTGACCTCCAGGAGAGATGCAGATTCTTGTATATGCAGGGGAAAAAAAAATTAAAAAAGATCCAAGTGGGGATATTATCCACTCCAATAAACTCTGACCTTTTTATGGAAGGATTGTCTGAAATGTGCATGTCTAGACAGCATTCATTCCAGTACTCAGTTTATTTCTTTCCTGTGCATAGATCACAAGTCTTTTAAAAATAAGAAAAGGTTCATACCCAGGCCTGTTTTTATACATAGAAGCAGACTTATGATGAATATGAGAACACAAAATGTTGATCTCCTTATTTATGAATATTATATATGACTATGCACAACAACATAAGAACTAAACCAACCCTTTTTTTCATGCATAATGTAATTGGAGTTTGTATATGACAACAGTTTCCTCTGAGGTGACAGATTCTCACTGGAGAACTAAAATTGGTCTTTCAGTATAAATAAAAAATTAACTGTTTTAGAGATGATAATTTCTTCGAATTCTATTAACAATGGTTTTGAAAGATTGTGGCATTTGCCAAAAATTCATCCCTAGCTAAGCATTGAATTGTCATGTATCTCAGAAACTGAAGTGGAGCAATTTGTAACACACTGACTATAATGTGTCTTTCCAGTGGGTATCATATGTTAAAAGATGACAAAGTATTCTATTATTACTAGCTAATAAAGTTATTTCTTCATTGAATTGTTTGTTGTTCTTTTAATATCTAATTTTTCCCCAAATTTTGCCTTTCGGTTTTATAACACTTAGTGCCCACAGTCAAACTCAGTTGCACTACTGTAGTTACAGCCAAACTAGTCTCACCATGTGCTGTCGATACTAGCTGTAGTCACAAGTCTAACTTTTCTCTTTCTTCCTAGCTCTAGATTTCTTTCAAAATTGTATCTTTCCACATTTGTTTCTTATGGTGAATATATTCGTTACATGAAATCTATCCTTTCTCTTAAAACATTACACTCAAACATGTCTTTAAGGACTAGATTCATCCAATCTAATTTTAGCTGTTTACTGCATCAGAGAATAGCAGTCACCCCGTAGCCAGCAGGAAGAGATGGGCTTTTCTGGATCAGCTCCTAGAAAACCTGTGGTCCTTACCTAGACTTGTCAGATAAGTTCCTAAAATGGAATGGGATGAATCCAACAGTTGTGACAAATGGTGGTTCATGAGATGTCAAAAAATTTCCCCTAGGAATTGAAAGGAACACTCCACCTAAGCACAGGCATGGCACAGTAACTATTTTTTTTTTTAAGATTAACCAGTTTTTCAGGATTAATGTGGTACACACAGAACACTAGGTCTGAGTCCACAAAATAACAGTGCTGTCTAAAATTATGATGTACCACAGTGGTTTTTTTATTGGTTAGATTATTTCCTATAATATTATGCCTGTTTGGATTTTTGGGTTTGAGTTTGTTTTATTTTTGTTTACTACAGCTGACGGTACTTTCTACTACATCTCATTTTCTGTATCACTTATAGGAGCACAATCAGAATTTGTTGGTGACGATAATTTATTGACAGCAGAGCACTTTCTCATTTGTAACTAAAATGATCACCAGAAAGATTTTCTCACTTTTGAAGGATGATTTAGTAATACAACCAAAAATTTGATCAGTAAATAATCAGAGTCATAGAATCATGGAATGGTCAGAGTTGGAAGGGACCTTAAAGATCATCTAGTTCCAACCCCCCTGCCACCAGCAGGGACAGCTCCAACAAGACCAGATTGCTCAACGCCCCGTCCGACCTGGCCTTGAACACTTCCAGGGATGGGGCATCCACAGCTTCCCTCGGCAACCTGTTCCAGTGTCTCACCACCCTCAGAGTAAAGAATTTCTTCCCGAGATCTATTCTAAATCTCCTGTCTTCCAGTTTGAAGCCATTACCCCTCATCTTATCACTACACTTTGTAAAAAGTCCGTCTCCAGCTTTCTTGCAGGTGCCTTTCAGATACTGGAAGGCTGCTCTAAGGTCTCCCCAGAGCCTTCTCTTCTCCAGGCTGAACAACCCCAACCCTCTCAGCCTTGTCTTCATAGCAGAGGTGTTCCAGCCCTCTGGATCATTTTTGTGGTCCTCCTCTGGTCTTACCTCAACAGGTCCAGGTCCTTCTTTTGCTGAGGACTCCAAAGCTGGATGCAGCACTCCAGGTGGGGTCACACCAGAACAGAGTAGAGGGGCAGAATCACCTCCCTTGTCCTGCTGGCCACGCTTCTTTTGATGCAGCCCAGGATGCGGTTGGCATTCTGGGCTGCAAGTGCACATTGCTGGCTCACATTGAGCTTCTCATCAACCAACACTCCCAATTTCTTCTCCTCAGACCTGCCCTCAATCCATTCTCTGCCCAGCCTGTATTTGTGCTTGAGAATGCCCCGATCCACTTGCAGGACCTTGCACTTGGCCTTTTTGAACTTCATGTGGTTGGCACAGGCCCACCACTCAAGCCTTTCCAGGTCCTTCTGGATGGCATCCCTTCCCTCCATTATGTTGACTGCAACATACAGCTTGATGTCATTGGCAAACTTGCTGAGGGTGCACTCAATCCTACTGTCCGTGTCACCAAAAAGATGCTAAACAGCACTGGTCCCAGTACTGACCCTTGAGGAGCGCCACTCGTCACTGCTTGCCACTTGGACATCAAGCTCTTGACTGCAACTCTTTAAGTGCGACCATCCACCCAATTCCTTATCCACTGAGTGATGCATCCATGTCTCTCCAATTCAGAGACAAGGATGTCCTGGGGGCAGTGTCAAATGCTTTGCACAAGTCCAGGTAGATGACATCAGTTGCTCTTCCCTTATCCACTAGCACTGTATTGCTGTCATAGAAGGCCACCAAAATTGTCAGGCATGATTTGCCCTTCGTGAAGCCATGTTGGTTGTCACCAATCGCCTCCTTATTTTCCATGTGCCTAAGCAGAGTTTCCAGGAGGATCTGCTCCATGATCTTGTCAGGCACAGAGGTGAGACTGGCCAGCCTGTAGTTACCCAGGTCTTCTTTTTTTTTCCTTTTTAAAAATAGGGGTTATATTTCCCCTTTTCCAGTTAGTGGGAACTTCACCAGACTGCCACAACTTCTCAAATATGATGGATAGTGGCTCATTATAATGGATAGTGGATAATTAGTTTGTCATGCAGGGGTAATACGCAATTGGTGGTATATGTACAGTTGATCACAAATTAACTGAATAACTTCTGTTAACTCAGTATAACCAAACTTGTTGCAATAATTGTTCTGATGAATTATGGATAATAGTAAGCTTAATACCTATCTATAAAAAAAAGGGGGCAGGAGGAAATCATGTAACTCTAGCAGAGAACTATAGATAAGCTACCCTAACTTAAACTTTCTGAAATATTCAGCACCAAATAATAAAATAACCTATTTTCAAGTACATAGGAGATAAGAAAGAAGTACACAGAACGCAGCTCTGTGAAGAACAAGTAGGGTCAAACCAATCTAAACAATCTAATGTTTCTACAAAATGATAAATAGAAAGGGAGTTGTGTGCCATGTAGTTTCTTTTTTGTAACATATCTGTTGCTATTTCATATGACATTTTCTTAAGAAAATGGCGGAAGTGTAGTTAAAAGACATTGGGGTGGATGTAAACCACATTGGATATCCATATCCACAGAGAAGGACATAAACTGTCCTCCATTTCCATGATGTATCAGACTGCCATGGTTGGCCAATAAATGAATGACAGATGCTCTCTTTAACTGAAAAGTAAAATTACTGAAAAGAAAATTGGTTCTGTTTTACCTCAAACCAGGACACAGACAAGAAATAATGAGCTTCAAAAGCAACACAGAAAATTCAGAATAGACACCGGGGAAACATGTAAAGGTAAGGTAGTGAATTACAGGCATAGATTGCTGGGGGAGTCTCTGTCATAGAAATCTTTCATAGAAGTGGAAAAATGTCTATGCAGAATCATAGAGAGAGCTGATTCTGCCTTAGGGCAGGGAAAAGGACTACATGACCTCTCAATACCTTCTTAGTCCTGTTTTCTGAAATTTTATTATGTAGATATCTAAATGTGAATATATTATTCAAAATGTTGTAACACCACAGTTAATATTTTATAATAATACTAAAATAGTTAATACTATCCAATGAATGTTGATAATGACACTTGTACTTTTTTTATTTTAGTTATAGTTTAAATTATGATTGGTATTTGAATGAATATTACTGAGCAAAAGTGCCATCTATTATCTAAGATTTAATTTGTGAATCAATATCCAAAGAAAAATTCAAGGTTACTACATTTTATTATAATTTCATTACTATAAATTTTATTTCCTGATAGGACCATTCAGATTGATAGATACAAAGTTTTTATGTAAAAGAACTAGTGGAACAGTTCCAAGGATGAAGGATGTGTCTGGTCTGGTCTCTTTTATTGTCAATGAGATGACTTCTATTCATCCGTACTGTTTCTGTGTGGTACACTAACGAACTTGGACTTCAGCACTGAAGATAAGAATGAAATTTGGCTTATTCAGGGGACTGATAGGAAGGATCCCATGGGAGGCTAACCTGAACAGCAAAGGGACTGATGAGATCCAGTTTTCTTCACAGAAAAACTCCTTAAAACATGAGAAGGTCAATCCCAACATGAACGAGAAGGTGTGGCAGAAGGACAGCTGAGTCAATGCAGAAATCCTGGATAAACTCAAGCACAAAAAGAAAGTATACAGAGTAGAGCTGGGGACACTCCACCCAGGAGTAATACAGGAACAGTGCCTAGGTCTCTAGGAAAAGAATTAAAGAAACCAAAGTTCAGCTGGTGGTGAAAATGACAGAAGATGTGAAGATGAACAAGAAGCAATTCTGCCGGTAAGTAGAGAAATAAAAGGGAGATAAAGCAAAATTTGGGCCTGCTACTGAATGAGATGGACATCTAGCTACATAGGAGATTGAAAAGCACCTTCTCTACCCAGCAAGGTTTGCTGTCAGAGTACTCAAGTCTCTGTCCTTAGTAGCACAGTATAAAGAAGTGCTACAAAATATACCAGAAGACCAATTAGATGGAGGATGTCTTAGTGATCGCTAGAGCAAACTTTATGTATACAAGTCCATGGGACCAGACTGTATGCATCAAAAAGTGCTGATGACATTCTTAGTCTGCCTTTATCATTTCTGAAAAGTTACAGAGACTAGAAGATGTCCCTGGTGACAAGAAAAACACAAATGCGATGCCCATTTTCAAGAGCAAGGAAAACTGTCAGGCAAGGCTGTCTCACCTCTGCCTCTGAGACGATAGAACAAATCCTTCTGGAAGTCATTTCCAGACACATGAAGTACAAAAAAAGTCATTGGGAACTGTCAATATGTTGTGTGTGACCATCGTTCATGTGTAACCATGCCAATTACCTTCTGTGATGAGATGATTAACTCAGTGGACAAGAGGACGGTGGTAGTTGTCCTTTATCTTGATTTTAACAATGATTTTGACACACTATTTCATAGTCTCCATGTAGCTAAATTAGAGAGTTATAGATAGGCAGACTATTATGTGAATAGAAATCTGGCTAGATTGCCAGACTGCCAAAGAAGGATAGCAGACATCACTTCAAAGTCCCACTCGCATCCAGGTATTCTGCAGAAGTTGGTACTAGAGCTGATGCATAACGTGGATGATGGGATGGACTGTACCCTCACCAAATTCATTGACAACCTGAACCTGGGAGAAGAGGAAGATATACTGGAGGATGAGTGCCATTTTGTCAAGCTGGAGAAACCCAGTGAAATTCAGTAAAAACAAATGTAAAGTCCTGCACCCAGAACAGAGTCAATGCATGCAACAAGATAGGCTAGAAACCTGCTGTGCAAAGACGAGTCCCAATGGGCAGAAAATTGAACAAGAGACAGCAGAATACCCATGCTGACTGCAGAGAAGACAGTCAGATTCTCCTCAGATAAGCTCAGTGAAAGACTGAGATACAACAGACAAACACAAGTTACTGCAAAGAAAATTCTGGTTAGAGATATATGTATATATAAAAATCTTCATGGTGATGGTGGTCAAACACTGGAACTCTGGAATCTGTGAAATGTCCATCCCTGTTAGATATTCTCAAACCTAACGAGTCTAACATAGCAGTCTAAATTCAAAGTTAGCCCTCCTTTCATCAGGAGGTTAGGTAAGATGACCTATAGTGCCCCTTCCATCCTAATAATTTTTTGCTTGCATTTTTTTTACATTTTTTTCAAAATTATAAGAAATCTACCTGTAATACCATATTTGTTGATTTAACCTTAGTTTCTCCTTTCAGAATCGCCTGTTCTTTCTTCTAGCTTCCTTAGCTGACACAATTTTAAAAAACTCCTGTTGAGATTTATTTCCTTCAGATGTTGTACTCTGTTATCATATTAGCCACTGCTTGGCCGTGTTGTGATTATTTCTTTACGTTTCATTCCTTTTGAACACTTAATCATTTTTGTTGCGCTTTCCTGAACTCCCTCTGATTTGTTAATATGTGTGTGATATTGAGGTTCCCAGAACCTAACTCAGTCTTGCAAGTGTGATCACACTGGGGTCATACAGAAATAAACTCTTGCCTACCTGCTGTGTGACATCAATGTGACAGATTCCTTGATCTCTAACAATAATTCTCATTTCATTTAAAATATGAAGAGGAGTGATCATTTCTGTATCTTTGCAAGCCTGGTCCGCAAACACATAAAAACATGCACAAACATGCAGACGTACACAGACATATACAGACACAGAGAGTTCAGAGAGATTGAGCTAATTACTATCTAACATCTCCTATTGAAAAAGATTGCTGGGGGGTGGGGTGGGGAGAGAAAAAGAAAAATTACTGTCTGGCTGTTTTTACAGTAGGAAAAAAAGGGGGAAATGAGTGGAAACAATAATAATTAACAAAAACCATCAGAACAGATGTAGGGGTATATTAGTTATTAATTCATTTCCCCTGAACAGTATACCTGGTCATATAGTGATCTAGTGAAACGCTTTCATAAAAAACTTCCAATATGAAAGTAAATTATAACACTTTTTGGTTAAATAAATCACAAAGTATATCTGAACACAAACTGGAGGAAGATATCTTGGGATGCAGGGAGTAGAAATATTCTCAAAAGGTATCTGCAAGTAAAGCTAAGCTTTGCCTCCCTGACCGACTGTCATCTGGTTTCAAACTAGCAGTGTCATATAAGCCATCCCTTCTGTTTTAGCACAATTTTCTTTCTCTGGTCTTGATCAGTTTGGGAGAATGTCTCTCAGACTATCCCGAGAGAATTGTCTTCACAGCAAAAGCTTCTGACTCCACTTCACACCCGACTCCCAGTGAGATGAAGCATAGACTAAAGGATCTTGCTCCCCCTCAATTATATTCCTAGATGAAATACAGTTCAGACAGGTCCACAGGAGAAGGTTACGAACTACAAGCAAGAAGTGAGTTCAGAGGGTAAAAGTGACAATTATTTTTCTACATGAACAAAACTGAGAAAAGCATTGGCCTTTTCCTTAAAAATGTATCACACAAAGTCCAATACTGATGTTTTTATATTCTTGTTTCACACAAATGTCCTGCACAAACTCCCTAAAAAAACCATCTGACAAACACCATTTTTATATCATCATTTGACTACAGGCTTTTTTTTTTTGAAAAGGAATATCTAGAAAGCACTGCAGCATTTAATGACAAATAATTCTTTATAGATGAAGCAAAAAATTTAACATAATCTATGTAGAAGTATTTACCCTTATCCTGATATTCACCCATTTAAAAATCACATTTTATGCCTCCAGGAAATTCAATTGGAACATGACCTGCTTAAAACAGATCTGGGCTGCATTCCATATCAGAAACTTACAATCTTTGAAACCAAAAGGAGCACAAAAAGCTGATTTTGAAGATATTTTTGCATGCATTTTATCTGCTAGCACATTTGTCAGCTGATTCTCAAGGGATATACAGTGAAATTAATTTCTGCAAACATAGCTAGTATGGCTTCAAAGCTGATCAAGGAGTTGACCTGGAGAAGAGAGAGACCAATATGTCTCTCTCTAGGAGTTTCTGCCACTGAAAGGCAATTTTCAAATGAATCTCTTGTTTCAGCTTGCTGAAGAGAGACTTTAAATGAGATGAAATGATTCAGACATAACTGAGTGTCTTCAGATAGGGTCTAGTAGGGAGTTGACGAGTGACCATTTGACCCATTCTGGGTTCATAGTTTTCCTTTGTTTTTTTTTTCCCCAAATCACTAAATGTATTGTTTTGGCTATATATTATCACCATGCTTGTAATTTTATCTATTTGTTTAAGCACATGAACTTCACTCTGAAATCGTGCTAAAGCTCTTCTAGATGCTGAAGAAGAACACTATGGAAAAAAAAAAAAAAGCAAGTAGAACAGCAACTTCTTTAATAACTTGTGCCACAGAGTAGTGGCAGTTGTAGTATATATTTCAGCAGTTCCATAAGGAATTTAAGCTGTAGAAACAGCAGCCTAATTGTTTGCATAACTTTTTAGTTGTATTCCTTTGCACAGTCATTTTCATTTTTCTGTTTAGTATGATCACTTAACTCTGTCTTTTTAAAAAGCACTCTCCACTTTTCTTATGTTTTTTTTTCCCAGGTATGTCGGTTCTGTAAAAAAATCTAACTGATTAAAAGTCACTTGCCTTGAAATAGACATTTTGCTGACTGGTTTCCCCTGTTTTCTGTTCAGAAACAGAAGAAAAACCCATCAGATCTTTCACTGGTTTGGCTTGCATAACACCAGACAGACAAATTTTGTCTTCTATGTTTATGCCGTTTCTAGCACATTACATTGCTGATCTTTCCATAAATATAACTTTTAAAAAAAACATATTAATTTATTTTCCTATATCATAAACTAATCCAAGGGCATTTTGAATGTGACCATAATTAGTATAACAACGTTCTCAAAAATGCTTGTGGAATACGGCACTAGAAATTAGCAGTATTTTATTGACTATAATGCTGGTGCTAGTGAGATCACAAACATATCAACACCCTTGTTTCTTCATCCTGAGTGTCATGATTGTGCCTTTTTTCACCAAAGCTCATGCTTTATTTGCCTTATGTTGCTGCTGAAAACACAGAGGCTTTAGTGGGTATTATTTATGCTTTGTGATGAAGGACAGGCCTCTCTTTGAACTCAAGCTCTCTTCACATGTAGAGCCAGACAATAATATACAGGACAAATAGAATTAATTATAATGCCAGTTCTGAATATTAATGCATGAAACATAATCTTACATTTTAGGATAAGTATTCTTATTCAAGACTAATAATCAGTATCTTTTTTTTTAATGATGGGGCGCTCTAATCTCTTTTCAACAGCACTGCTGCTAATCAACATGAAGCAAACCACCACATTATTCAGAGAATAACCCTGCTCTGTGCTCTGAACAGCAATGGAGTCCGACAACACATTATAAACCAAACTTTATTGAGACAGTAAGAAAGATGACCAGCAACGGCAATTCACCAGATCACTGATAGCAAACACAGGGTCATAAGTGATGCCATGGCTCCGGTGGACTATCAGGGGCACATAATGTCCAGGTCATCTGACAGCAACAGCCAGTTGTGCAAGTGACTTTTTAATGCAGGTAAGAGTTGTGCCACTCCTTGACTCCACCAATGGTAGTGTGAGTTGAGAGAATCATACCTTACGTGGCAGTTGCACACCCTATATGTCATCTCAGACGATGTGGGCAGCATCCTGCCTATGTGATGACGTTGATCGGGGAGCAGGGTGTTGGCCTCCAAGAGAGACTTGCACAAACAGAACAAGCTTGTAATAAAGACACTCCTATAAAAATCCCAACAATTCTCAGCTTGTGTTTTATTGTCAAGATTAGATCTGAAGGTACAAAGTAATATGACTAAGATATTTTTCTTGTCTGTAGAGAGTTTTCTTTGATACGGCAAACTAAAGGTTGAAGACAGAGTGAAGTTCAAGTTAGAAATAAGATGGAAAAATAAGCACAGTATATTATATAAACTGACTGTCCACAGCACCAATAGATATACATCTGGAAACTTTAGATGAGTTATGTTCATTTTTCCAAACAATATCCTCTGGTTCATTTGTTGTGGCTTGATAGGAACTCTGCACAAAATGAAAACTACCGCTTGCCAAGTGTCAGACTTCTAGACAAAACGTCCATCAAGAAAAAAATCAGGTATCAACATAAAATTTATGGAATGATGTTTTCTGAGCACAATGTTTTTGAGAAGTAAGAAATCATTGTTTTTTTCCCTATTTAATTACAAACAAAGATTTGTGTGTGCAAAAAGTAAGTTTAATTGATGGTGGCCATATGATTCTGCAATGAAAGAAAACAAAGGTGTGGTTCATGATCATGTCTCCTAAAAGAGTTTTTCTGTTTGTTGCTCTGTGTATGACAGAACAAAACAGCATGCACAACAGCTTCTTATACCTTTAAAGCCCATTCTCATTATACTGCACTCTCCATCTGATTTACCCTCACCTTAAGTCAGTGCACAAAACTGGACCAGTACTCTATCTGCAGCCTTATTAGAGTCAAACAGTGCAGAAAGATTAATTTACATACCTTATGCACAGCACTTCCGTTTCTATACTCTAGGACAGTAGAACGGCATGACATATTCAGTTCAAGTTCAATTTGGGAGCGAGTATGCTGACCAGATACTTTTCTTCAGAGCATCTTGTTGCCTGTTTTTTTTCTAAGCCATATTTGCATAGTTTATTCATTATTCCTGCCTAAATGCAGAACTTCAAAACTTTCTTGGTTGAATTTTATCAACTTATCTGTTTCTTTTGTGTTCTGATCACTTCCCTAATGGATCGTTTGTGAAATTAAATAACAATTCTGTATTTCAACATTTAAATCATTCATGAAAAAACGGAACCATACAAGACATATGAAAGTCCTCTGCAGAACCTGTCTAAATATTACCTTCTGATTTGGTAGCCAATCATTGTTAATGACTTTCTGGGCATACCTGATCATTTTGCACATCTATAATACTAATCATGTTAATCTTATCTTTTGCTTATAAGTGTCATATAAAGCCGCTTCAAAAGATTTTGTAAATTCAAAATATCTAACACAGCATATACATTTTTTCTCCTTTATCTGTAAGGCCGTTATCCTATCACAGAAAGGAAATTAGATTATTCTGACAAGCTTTGTTCCCAAGAAATGTGTTCTGGCAGTTGCTCTACTCTTATGTTATCTCTAGGTGCTTATAAATTGTTTGATTATTTGTTCCAGCTTATTATAAAAGGAACTAAAGCTGACTTGTGTATAATTCTCCATTCCTACTTTTCTACCTTTTTGAAGATGAGAACTGTGATTTTCCTTTTTCCAGCTCTCCAAAACTTCATAATCTTTCATGAATTCTTTAAGGTTTCAGCAAGTCTTTAAAGTTTTCTGAGTAAAATTCAATTGGACTATCCAACATAAAACTTCTAACTTACATTAGAGCTCTTTAATGTACTCTTCCTTCCTTCAGACTGAATCTTTACCCTTTTCTTGTTGATTATGTGTCATCTGCCTGATCTCAGACAACCTTTTTAGTAAAATCTGCAGCTAAAGAGGACATTAAACACTTTAGCATTCTTGGTATCATCATCAGTTCTTCTTTCCCTTGATCAGTTTTTTCCTTTATCTTCATCATGATCCTAACGTGCTTACTGAATGTCTTCTTGTTGCTTTTTGTGGCTCTTGCCAGTTGTGTCTTATTTTACATCTTAGTCTTTTATGATTTTTTTTTCCACACTTGTTTGTCCTTAATAATTTGACCTCTTGTTCCGTGTTCTGTATACTCCCTTCATGCAATTGAAAAGACTGAAGAGTCAATACTTTACCAAAGCTTGTTCTTTTTCTACACTTTCTATCCTTTCAGTATTTGCATAGTCTGTGAATATGTTTTTAATATAGTTTCTTGATTAAACGGCCAAATATCTTATTCTTTAGACTTGTTTCTCACAGAATATAAGTTCTCAAAATTCTTAATTATTGTTCCAATAAATTTACATGTTCAAGGTTTATTTAATCTAACGTCTGAGAGTCAGGAGTTTTCCCCAAGGGAAATCTATAAAGGCAGTTGAAGGCATTTTAGTTTTCCCTGTTCTGTGGATTTTGACCTAGTTCCCACAATCATCCAGACATTTTCATCTAACAAATCCCCTGCTATTGAAGGACATAACCTGGATCTCTCCTGCTCTTTTGCTGTGGCACGTTGCATTATCAATGTCATTGATCTTAATGTTTTTTCTAAGAAATTAAAGATAATCTTGACGTTTAGGGATATGCAGAAATACATGAAGTAAATGTTTAGAACAGCCTATCTATTATGTACTTAGTCATAATTATCCAGGGATATTGACTTAAGGGCCAACAGATCTTCATTAGTCTACATTCCTTTAACATTAAATTAAGGAGTGCAGTTGTTAAATACTTTTTTGCATAAAGATTAGCATTTTTACCTCCATTCTGAATATTTGCGTGCAAAGCTTTTACACCTAATGAGTTCTTTGCCTTTTGTTAGCCAATTATTTGCACTAAAACAGAAAAGCTTAATTTGTTCCTTTTATAAGTTACTTTTATCGTCTCTCTCCAAAGATAACTAGAAAATAAAGGGAAGCTCAGGAAAGCAAAAGTTTACTCTAATTTTCTGATTACATATGAAAACTGTACATTATGGGTAGCTGATATCTGTGCTTCTGCTGCAGCTGGATTTATACTGTGTTTGTCTTGGCCGGGACACAGAGAGTGAAAGGAAAGAAAAAAAAAGCCACCTGAATTGCAACTTCATTAAAATGAAATAACTGTTGAAGGTCTTCTTATCTAATTCAGAAACATCCACCCGAAAATGCAACATATGCTTGACCTAGAAACTGTACTCATCAGATTACCATATGGCTTAATTCAAATCTATTTGTAAAGAAGGGACACTGCCACAGAGAATTAATCAGATATGATGCTCATAATGTAACAATAACAATCCTAAATAGCCATTGTGGTAAAAGCAGTGAAATGGAACTCAAAATAAACAGTGCAGATGAGAGCGTATCAGTTAGCTTGAAAGGACGGGAGCTTTCCAATGGAGGAAGAGTGACCAAATACAGTGTCTATTCAAGCACGATTACATGCAAATCTAAAGTGTCTCCCTAAAGCCAAGCACAACTATTTGCCATGTGAGTGGGATAACAATTTAACAATTAAATAGCTTTGTCACTGTAAGATGTTTTCGTACTCATTTCCAAAGTCTTTCCCCTGTATGATTCTTAGGCATCTAATAACATGTTTGAACTCTGATTGCAACCTTAGTTCAATGCGGGTACTAATCTGTCTCTATTCTGTATATGTTTTTAGTAAATGTGTTCATCATGCTTTCCTACTGTGAAATCTGTTTTTTCACATTTTGCAACTGACCAAAAAGATTCAGCTGTTACTGGAGAATAAGGATGGTCTATCAGAGAGAAATACAGACAAGACAGTGTGATTTCATCATCTCCATTTTAAAAAAAAGGGTATATCTTTTTCTTCAGGGGAGATAAGGTAGATATGGAATTAAGAGGAATATTCTTATAGCTGGCTTTCTTATTGCTGGCAACATAATAGATATAGGCACGAAACCTTGGGGACACTTGTTGCCTCAAATTCATGCTTTCCACTCAAATGGTTGTCTTATATTTTCAAATAGATCTCCACCCAGACAAATGAAATTGTCATTGCAGCACAAGGGGACGCTCACAGAGCCATCTGTAAGTGAGTGAGAAAGGAAAGCAAGGAAACAGTATTTGTGAAGAATAGCCTGGTCTTGAACATGGAGCATCAACTAGAGGAATACTCTCTGGCTGTTGACCTGCTGCATTCATGCTTCAGTGTCTTCACAGCTATTTTATCCAAGTAGCTTGATTAAAGCTGCTGTACAGTAAGCTGATTCATATTAGTCATGCTAGATAATAAAGGCAAGCAAATTTATTTTCTTAATATTGTTCATTCTTAACAGAGGACATTAGGGAGTCATCAGTCTGCAAACACCACTGCTGTGATCTGGTTTGTTCCATTGTATTACCACCCTACACCTCCTTTTGGTGAACTTTCACAGGACTTTGTGGTGCAAAATAGGAACAAATTGCTTATACACAAAGTTGTGCTTAAGTGAAACCTGTTCAGTATGATTTCTTAAAGTACTGAAATATTCGTCATAAGAAAAGGCAGGTACTTTAGCAAAAATAATTTCTTACAAAAATGTCTGCTTCTTCAAGGTAATAAAGATAAAAATTTCTTTTCTGACTTTCACTTGATGACTGCAATACACATTACGGAGATAATACTAAGATATGCCTCACTGTCTGCTGAGTAAATTATACAAGTTTTTGGAGGGATATGAAAAGACTAAATTTATCCACATTTTCACTTAACCTCTGAAAATACTCAAAGCAGACTTCAGGTAAAATATTGAAATATGTAAGCTCATCGCAACAACAGATATATGGGACAGGAGGAGAAAGCACACACAAAATTATGACTATATATATATGCTATACTTTGCCTCAGGATAATAAACCTGCCTAAGATATACAGCTCTGCTCTAAGACCCAGCTGTGGAAATATTTTACCCATGCACAACACTGGTTTGGTTTGCAAGGCTCTCTCTCTAGAATCTGACAGATGTGTATAGGTGGTATGTAATATGTAAGCACGGCCAAAGGAAAAAAAAGAAGATTGTCATTTATATTTATGTTTGATGTATACTGTGTGATGGAAATTCACTTTAGTGAAGAGTTTATCTTTAAAAGGGTTTGCAGTTTCATTCAGAAAGGAGGCAAAATTCTGGCTTTCACCAGATGTTATCCAAGCCATTGTTGTCTGGATGCAAGATAAGATCTCAAGAAAACAAGGTTTCTTATAAACTTTGTCACACCTAACAAAACCACAAATATTGCCAATCCATGGAAACACTTTCAGTTAGGTTAATCTGATTTATTTTAGATGTCTGCATTGGGAAAACGTAATTCACTTGCTGCAAGTGTCTATCTCTTTCCATTGACTATAAAAGGAGCCTGATGCAAGTAGTTAAAGACTGAACATTTACATTGTTTAAAGGTAAATTAAATGTGTTTAGATTACAAACCAGCTATTCAGAATTAATATCAGTTAACTACCTGTCTAAGCACAAGATAATTACAGATGTGCATGAGCATTATTAATAATGAGAATAAATTTGAAGGTAAAAAGTGGGCCTGAACTAGGCTTTGAGCTCCAAGGCCCTTTCCCAAGACCACATATTCAGCCAGTGAAGCTAGAAATATAGTCTAAGAAGCCACCATGAGACATACTCCAGAGGCTATGTAACCAAGCTGGCCTATTGAACGGTGTAGACAGTTTTCTATTCCACGTTAACAGATCAGGTAAGTTACCAGCCAAGCTTTCCGCTAAAATTTCTTCCAGCCATTTGTAGATCACCTGCCAGCTTGCTGGGGTTTGGGAAGTAAGTGGATTATGAAGTTGTTAGTGTTTTGCTTTGTGGTTTTATTTTGAGATAAATACTTAATTCCCAATTCCCTCTTCTCCTTCTGCTGGGGAAGGTCAAACATTAAAATCGTTGTTACACCAACATCTCCAGCAAGTTATACCCAGAGCTCAACTTCATTCATGTAGCTCTATGGTAACTCCATTGTTTTTAACAGCTTTATTATGTACCTAATCAAATAGTTTATGAACTAATTGAAACCAAACCTGTGTTGCCATGTAACCCTAATACATAATAATGACTATTATATTTGCTGAAAATGCCTAAAATTATTCATATAGTACATCATTGTTGAAATCAAAGTGATTTGTTTGCAGCACGGTGCCAAAGGGGTAGGTAGAGGGCTGCCGTGGGAAGCTGCACAACAGTGAGGTGTTTGAGAGTGAAAAGTCTGCCCAGGTTTGAGGGAGTTTAATCCTGTCCACACCACCTAGAAGGAACAGTTCCTAGAACCTCTGGAACTGGACCTTATTTTCATCTAGGAGAACATTGGATGGTTCCCTACAAAACAGAGCCTGGGCACACCATCCTCAGCATGGAATGGGAATATGGGTCTGGAAACAAACTGAGCCGCAAAAATATATGACACAGAAAACAAATCTTATGTTATTGATACCTAAACATTATGTAGTCATTTCACGTCACTTAAAAGCTAGGGATGTAATTTAAGCTTCTCATCTCACTTGTTGACAAAACTAGTCAACAAAGACACATGGGTACCTCGAGAAAGAAACAGCAATTTATCCTATCTAGCTTAGACATCTATGTTCGGAACAGAGGTACTGGAATGGAATTAACTTTTAGTCTTCATTACCAATTAAATAAGCCTAGATGAATACATTAAGTTTGTTTATTTTTTAGGTGAACTAAAGTTAAATGAGATAAATCCCATCTCTAGCCCTTAATTAATTACAACTGAAATTTAACAGGAACTGGAGCAATTCTTTCCAAATCTTTTCATTCCTATCATTACACCATGACATTATTTAAAAGCTACACTATGCTAGGGAAATTTGATTCTGTATTTTTTCTAAGCTGATCACCTCCTCAAAATAAAAGGAAAAAAACCCTGCTTTTCATCAGTCTGGAGGTCCAGTAAAAAGAGAGTGCTAGACCACAGCATAAATGGTCATCTTCCAGATCTTCAACACAGGTTACTGAAATGTACAGTGAAGAAAATATTTTGCTAAAGTGAAGCAAGTATTTGTAAGTCAACACATACTTTCAGGATTACCCATACTAAAGCTGAAAAATATGTGTTTTTTATTTTTTTAATTCATTTTAAGAAAGAGCACACAGTACTGAATTTGAGATAAAATCTCCTGGACCATCTGATATCTGTTTGAATGTGCTACCGGTGTATCACGTAAGGAATGAAAAACGGAAGATAACCTTTTAGATCACATAGTCCACACCTTGCTATTGCAGTGTTTCAATTTTAGAGTTTGGTTTTTTCCTGTCAGTTTTGCTAACTCCAAAATCCCTTGTGTTGATTTAATCTTGCTTGTTTAATATATATAAATATACAGTATATGTACAAACACATCTAAACAAACATATGGGGGTTTTCAGCACGATGAATTCATGCTAGTGTATTTGGCAGTTTTCTTCTCCTCCTACATTCAGGCTGTTCTATATAACGGGCTTAAATCTCTGCTCAGTACAGTAAATTATACCAGCGTCAGCCTGCATTACTGGAATTTAAAATCCCTCTTTTAGTTTCTGAGTGTTTATGATTTCTCCCTCTTATATAGATGTAAACACAGTCTCTCAGCTTCTCTTCCATGCTTTGTGTCCCCTCTCACCCAGCACACACAGAAACACTCACACACCTAACAGATTTTTCAGTTGTCTGAGATTCTTCAAAGCTCTTCTGCCACAGAAATCCTCCTGCGTTCACCCTGAGTTTTGCTGGTTAATTTACTACCACCTCAACCTATTTTTCATCTGCAGAAAGGGTCAGAGACTGCGGTGCCTAGGGAAGGAGGAGCAGGTGGCCAGGGAAACCTTTGAGAGTAAGGAGGAGAAATGCAGTGAGCTCTCCGGTTCACAGCTTTGAGGTGTCAGAAAAAAGGTCTTGGATATCGGCTATGAGTTTCTCTCACGGTCAATAGGGTTCCTGATTACAGTATAGCATCAAGATATTGTTCCTCTCACAGATATTGCCAGAACTCTCTAGATGTCATATGTAAAATGAACAAGCTCTGTTCACTGCAGAGCCTGTGTTGCAGTTCAGACTCAAAATTCTGAAATGAGCAGATATTGTGATCAGGAGTACCTGATCATCCTGAATGACAACTCATGAGCAAACAGAGTAAGTATGTACTGTGAAACATCTTCCATTTGCATTTCCATCAATACCCACAAAAAAATTGTGACAGTCCCTCTAAAGTCTTACAACTAAAAAAAATAACGAAACAGCATGTTCATCTTTGCTTATTGTAATTCTTGCAGTCAGAGTCAATATGATAAGGAAATGAATACCATGGTGCATAGGGGTTGCACATTCTGAATTGTGATCAGATTAGATCAACAACAATTTCTGAAGTCCAAAGAAAATGCATTTATTAAAACATGCTGTGTCACCAAACTAAGGCATGAACGGGAACATATACCAAGGTTATAAAGGTTAACAGTTTTGAATTGCTTACTTATTTTTAGTGTTCATTAAAAAATACACTAAATTCAATGCTTTTAGGACAGAACTACTCCACAGATTCAAGAGCCTGACTCCGACATTATGCAACAGTGATATTTTTACTACTGATAATGTCCATCTCTTAAAATGTACCTATCCGCTAGCTGGGCTTAGAATACTTCAGTCTTGTGAAAAGTATATACAATTTTTTTTCATAGATGAATGTAAATGGTACATAACTGATTAGCAAAACACTCTGCTGAATTATAGCTATGGGTTAGGAAATACAGTTTCCATTAATTTACTTTATTGGAAATATAAGAAGTCAGGCAAAGCTAGCCCCCCTTGAAATTTTCCCCATTGGATTACTTGGTATTAAAAAGTATTTTGTTTACCTTTTCTAATTTAAACAAATGTTGCAATTGTTGTCCCCATTTGAAATATAGATGTAAACTATTGAGCTAATTGCATTCTTATTGTAATTCCACAGACTGAGATTTAAGTTTAAAACATGTGTATATGTATGTATGTGTGTGTGCGCATGCTTGTATATATAGATATATACGTATGTGCATACAGAATAACAGAATAAACAGAATAAATGAGAAACTGAAAATTGCCAGTATTATACACAGTTGCTACCTGCTTTCTGGAGATAGTCACCTTGCAAGAGCAATGTTATAATAGAAGTCTAACCAGGCTTTTCTGCTGTAAACATCTGCTTATATTAGTTAAGCTCATCAACAGAAGTTTGGTGCAATTAATGTATGCAGCTTTAATGAAACATAGAAAACAGTAATTGCAGCCATAATTATAATATAATTAAATTGTAGTCATATAATTAAAGTAAGCTATATGAAAACTTTGCCTTTGAAACAGCTCAAAACAACACTACCTTTTTTAACATCTCATATCTACATCTTTATAACTTTTTCTTCCAAATATATAGAGAGACAATAGTATAAATTTAATAGGAAAGAATACAACAGCAAAACTTATGTAGTTTACTTGACAACCTTGCATGGCTTTTCTGTGCATTTAATTTTTACTGAGCAAAGAGACACTCAAGTGCAGATACACTACTTATAGCTGTGGCCTTGTCAAATTTCATTAGGAAAGCAAGTTTGGGTCTGGTCAACACTCGGGTAGCAGACCTCCGAGGAGACATCAGGTGTTGCAGGAAGCGATATTACAGACTCCATAAATAGCGTCTTCTAAGTTGATCCTGCAGCAATGTTAAGTGACATTGTGATTTGTACGTGCTACTATTGGAGGATTTGAAAGGATATCTACTGTCATTTATGGATGCCAAACAAGGTATGGCAGTGTTGTATTAGTAGAAGAAGAAAAGAAAATCAAGGGGTCAGCGTGCCTCTGAGGAAACCTGATTGCTTATTCCTGGTATTTGGGTGGTTTAATCTGTTCTCCTTTAGGCCTAGCGACCTGCCCGTCTTCTCAAGTCATTTGTGATCCTGAAGGAGAAAAAAAGATTATAATGTGGCCCATTAGTTTCAAACACAGGAAAAGGGCATTTGGTTTGGTTTTGTTGTCCTGCTCCTACTTTTTACAAGGAAGACGATACTTAAATGGAGACATTGTCTTGTGGGCTTCTGTCTCATTTAGAATCACGTTGGTTTAGACCTTTTTCATTTGCTGACTAGATGTGGTTAGAAAATGCCTGACAACTTTTTTGCTTCTTCAGAACATGATACTTTGTTAAAAACAAGACATATGAACATTACCAACATTTCATTTAAGAAGGACCTTTGCTCCCAGGACTGTCTGGTTATTGCTTTCTCCTTAGGTCTGCTTTGGAACAATCTAGAGTGGAAATCAAATAGCATTCCTTTCGCCTGTCACAGAGTCTAGCTTTGAAAACAGTTTTTGTTTTATTTAAACAAGAAAACATAATAAATATTAGAATTTTTTATGGCTTTGTACTTTCATCTGAATGAAAGCTATGAGCTGAAACGGAGAAAAATCAGCTTTGCATAATGAACGCGTGGTTTATATCAGGTTCAAAAAAGAAAATCATCGTCTTTTTATACTGTCAAAAACATTTAAGTCAGAAGATAGTTGCAGGAAGTTATAATACAAAAGCAACTTTCAGGAAAAAGGAGTCTCAGAATTCTTCAAACTTTTTTCTCAAGTATTCATGTCATAAGGAGTTTCGGTCAAAATACAAGAAGAATCGGAATGGTTAAAACACCAGGATGGGACTCATGAGCCCCACCTTCTACACTCTCCTTTTTTTCTCCCTAGCCCATTTAACTTCAAAACTTCATTCATAAGACTTCTAGTGGTTGAAGTTCCTGCCATATATGACATTTATATGTGTACAGTTTATAAACCAGGAGCAGTTGCAAACCATGTACAGGTAAACATGTTGAAGATTAATTTAAGGGTGAGACAGTCAATTAATTGACATGTTAAAGATCCTTATGTTTTAGATTTGGGTTTGCTTTGGGTTTTGGTTTTTGGTTTTTCAATTTTAGTTATTTAAGCATCATTGTACTGGGTTTGCGTGGCAAGGTTTGGTAGTGGGGAAGTTACAGGAGTGGCTTCTGCAAGAAGCTGCCAGAAGCTTCCCCTGTGTCTGATAAAGTCAATACCAGCTGGCTCCAAGACAGATGTGCCACTGGCCAAGACTGAGCCCATCAGCGATGGTGGCAAAATATTTATGTGATAACATATTTAAAAAAGAAAAAAAACCTGCTGTGCAACAGCAACTGGAGAAAGGAGTGAGAATATGTGACAGAAACAACTGTGCAGACATCAGGGTCAGTGAAGAAGGAGGGGGAGCCGGTGATCCAGGCACTGGAGCACATTTCCCTGCAGCCCATGTTGAAGACCATGGTGAGGCAGTCTGTCCCCCTGCAACCCATGGAAGTCCACAGTGGAGCAGGGGATGTTCCTGAAGGAAGCTGTGACCCCGTGGAGAGCCCACGCTGAGACAGGTTCCTGTCAGTAATTGCAGCCCATGGAGAGGATTGCATGCTGGAGCAGATTTTCTGGCAGGACTTGTGACCTAGTGGGGGACCCATGCTGGAGCATTCTGTTCCTGAAGGACTGCACCCCATGGAAAGGACCAACACTGGAGCAGTTTATGAAGAACTGCACCCCGTGGGAAGGACCATGTTGGAGAAGTTCGTGGAGGACTGTCTCCTGTGGGAGGGACCCCACACTGGAAAAGGGGAAAAGCGTGAGGACGCAGAAGCAGCAGAGACAACATGTAATGAACTGACCACAACCCCCATTCCCCATCCCCCTGTGCCACTTGGGGTGGGAGGAGATAGAGAAGATCGGGAGTGCAGTTGAGCACAGGAAGAAGGGTGGGGTGGGGGGAAGGTGATTTTAAAATTTGGTTTTATTTCTCATTTTTCCGCTCTGACTTTATTCATAATAAGTTAAACTAGTTTCCCCAAGTTCAGTCTGTTTTGCCCATAACAGTAATTGCTGAGTGATCTCTCCCTGCTCTTATCTCAACCCACAAGTTTTTCATTGTATTTTCTGTCCCCTGTCCAGCTGAGGAGAGGGAGAGATACGGCAGCTTTAGTGGGAACCTGACATCCAGCCAGGGTCGACCCACCACAATAGTTTTCATTACTTTCTGTAACTCTTCTTTTTTTAATCTGTTTATATGCAAGTCTGTACTCCTGAATCCTTCATTCTCTTGACGAAAACTTGAAAATTGTTCTGATACAAATGTCTTCATAGAGAATATTTCTTCTGTGATATCTAAAAACTGTAATGATATTCTCATTGTAAATGCATTATTTAAATAATACTGTGGAACATTAAAGAAGCATGCAGTGATGAGGTAACAAAGATTGCTGAATTTTCCCTAAACAGATTTCAACCATTGTAGTTCCATTTTACGGAATCACGGAATTTTCAAAGTTGGAAGGGACCTCTAGAGATCATCTACTCAAACTCCCCTGCTGACGCAGGAATGCCTAGAGCACATTACTCAGGACTGCAGCCAGGGGGGTCTTGAAAATCTCCACAGAAGGGGACTCCACAACCTCCCTGGGCAGCCTGTTCCACTGCTCTGGCACCCTCACCGTAAAGAAGTTTTTTCTTATGTTTGAATGGAACTTCCTATGTTCCAGCTTGTGCCCGTTGCCCCTTGTCCTGCCACTGGGAACCACTGAAAAGAGTCTGCCTCCATTCTCCTTCAACCCACCCTTTAGATACTTAGAAGCAAGAATAAGGTCTCCCCTCAGCCTTCTCTTCTCCAGGCTGAAGAGTCCCAGCTCTCTCAGCCTTTCCTCATAAGAGAGGTGCTCCAATCCCTCAGTCATCTTTGTGGCTCTACGCTGGACTCTCTCCAGTAGTTCCCTGTCCTGCTTGAGCTGGGGAGCCCAGAACTGGACACAGTATTCCAGCTGTGGCCTCACCAGTGCCGAGTAGAGGGGGAGAATGACCTCCCT
>VYXH01012314.1:43911-56663 GCA_013397275.1 Burhinus bistriatus | reverse complement strand
CTAATTTTCCCCCTGCATAGCTTCGCTACATCTTGGTATTCCTCGCAAGTTGCCAACCCTCTTTTCCAAAGAATGTGATCTTCCTTTTGTTCCTGAGGTCCAACCAAACCTCTCTATTTAGCCAAGCTGGTCTTCTTCCCTGTAGCTTGTTTTTCGGGACATGGGGATGGCCTTCTCCTGAGCTTTTAAGAGTTCCTTCTTAAAGTATGACCAGCCTTCCTGGCCACATTTGCCCTTCAGGACTGCCTCCCAAGGGACACTCTCAACCATGCTCCTAAACAGGCTAAAACACTTTACTTTGTTATCTATTCATAACTGAATTACCAAAAATATTAAACTAAAATGAGAAGTAAAATGGATATCTATTCACATGAGGAAACATTTATCTCTCACTACCAGTGACCCCTGTGATTATTGCATCTTTGATTCATGGATCTTACTTACCTGTGAAAATTATGAATTACTCTCATCCTAAAGCTCTGCTTTAAATAATTTAGAAAATATTTTCAAACTCATGGGTTCTGTGTCTTAAGAGAGGCCTGCATTAGGATTAGTAACCAGTAGCTCTCAAAACAAACAAAAAATGCATATTTTTCTTCAGTCTGCAGATGGGAAACTAAGGCAACTAAATTTTAACTGTTTTTTTCCAAGGTAACATATACCAACCACCTTTGAGGTGTCTTGACACCCTATATGATGTCTACTAGATACACTTGTTCTCTCAGTGCTAGCAGATTATGAAAAAAAAATTTTTTTTCGAAGGTGCATAACTATGCTACATTTTACATGTGATTTTCAGACAAATTATTTTATTTATTTACAGGATGAAATTAGATGTGATGCACCGTTTGCACTAGCATCACCTTTTCAAAACAATGATAAGTGCTCCTTACAAATGTTTTCTATGTGAAGGCAAAAGAGTAATTTAAAAATGCACACTAGTCAGTTTGTGTGTGCCAACACTTTCTTACAGGACCTGATCTGAAGATTTTTTTAAGAAGAGTCTTTTTGTTATCATCAGCAACCAACTATTAATAGAGACCAACCACTAAAGCAAATATTCATAAATGTACACAGGATGCTGCTGACTGTCCAATAAAATCAGCATTTGACATATGGTGTCTATATAATTCATTGCTAATACGAAATGTTTTGTGAAGCATTCATTTTAAACACACAGTATAAATACCAATGAAGTCACAACAGGAGGCAAATGCTGAATAATTCCAGTTTCAGAATAAAAGAAAAGCAATTAGCAAAAGAAAGAAGTAGTCTTAAACAGAGTATAAAGGCTGTAAGCTTTTTTTCTGCTAATTTTATAGTTTTATCATAGGCTAGACAGTTCTAATGATACCTTTTAATCCTTCAAAACATATTGCAATAATACAAGAGTCCTTGCCTATTTCAAGATACTATTTCATGAGAAAAATCTGATACTCTAAAACTTTTCAGCTAGTGATCGGTGAGTAGTTCTACGCCGGTTCTGGAAGACAATAACCTACACTGTGGCCAAAAATAGGAATATAAAAGGAGAAAAAAAGCATGAAAGATAACGAGCAGAAAACACATGTTCAAACAAAAAATTGCACTATAAAATGGTTAATTAGACAAAAAAATATTTTTCTGTATACAATGTGCAAAGGCACAGAAATCAGGTTTGGTATTGATTTCTGATCTTGAGATTTTAGGCTATGATGAACATATACTCCTATACGAGACCTTGGGAATAGCTATTATAAAATAAACTTTTCTCCGGTCTTGCAGAGTTCTAATTTGGTGTTTTTACCTTCAACTTGTGAGTGCTTTAAGTTTCATTCAACCCAGAGCATTACTATTTTCCTGAACATGAATATGTAGTACTATTCTTGTATTCCCTAGAGTACGTCTTGTGGTTTCCAGTGCAACTTCAGAAGGACATAGCAGCACCAAAGGTCTCATGTCACATCTACCAGATCTATGTCAATTCTTCTGATATCCTAGGGTGTCTCATACAATACTAGATGCCTGCATTTGAACAGGTGCATCAGCTCTTACTGTCTTTCACAGTTGTTCTTTCATTGACAATACGACTTTGTGTTGGTTAGCAGTGGGTTGGTGGAGCAGACTGAATATTTCCATCCTGAATGAGTGGTGGAGAGCAGTAGGTGAATATCATAGAAAGATACAGACTGAAATACTTTTTTATTTGTAGGTTTTTTTAAAGTTTGCTAATCACCTTTTCCAGAATCAAAGGTAACAGTGTTCTAGTGCATTATTTGCTCTTTTAGGCAACATTAGCAGTTACGTGTTCCAGCATGACATGAAATTCCTCCAGTATATTTCATCTAGCTTTCTGTGCTTTCTCTGTGCTATCTGACCACACCTCTGCTGCCTAACTTTCTATTTTAATGAAATAATATATTTCTAATATAAAGAAAATTATAAGAAGAAGAAACTCACGGACCCAAGTGAACCCATTTGAGGCCTTTAAAAGCCTCACAGCATCGCTGACCTCTTCAGTGAAAGGACACTAGGGTAGGTAAGTAGATGGAGTTAGGCAAAATTTGTTTAGGACGAAGGGTTCCTTTTGCTGTTGTTTAAAAGTTCATGTCCTCTTATGTGACACTTAAGATTTTCTCTGAACAAGACCAAACCTCAAATAATCTGATGTAATACAATGGATAACAGGAGTAAAAACATATAAGGCTGGTTTTCCTACTATTTAAATTCTGCATTGTCATGATTTTTTACTTGATTTCCATCATCATAAATGTATAAATAAGTCCTTTGTCCTCAGATTAAAAAAAATGTTAGTGGAAAGAAGAGATATTTTACCTAAGACGCATTCGAGAGTTTCCCTGACTTATAGACACACTGGGCACTGATTTCGTTTTCACTGCAGGCTACTGATAGAAAAGTAATACAGTAATATATCCTTAACCTCTACCACAACACACAAAGTCAATAAGAATGAGATGAATTTTCTAATATTGTTTTTCAAGTGTTATATAGTCTCTATACACAATAAGTAACAATCCTAACTCAAGTAGTAGTATAACATACCTGTTCATTTAACAAAATAGTAGTAATTTGAAAAAGAAAAAGGAGGTAAGGAGGTACTCCAGGTGCTGGAGCAGAGATTCTCTTGCAGCCCATGGAGAAGACCATGGTGAGGCAGGTTGTCCCCCTGCAGTCCACGAAGGACTACAATGGAGCAGATATCCAAACTGCAGCCTGTGGAGGACCACCCATTGGAGATGGAGGATAGGTCTTGAAGGAAGCTGAAGCATATGGAGAACGCACGCTGGAGCAGATGGAAAGTGTGAGGAGGAAGGAGCTGCAGAGAGGAGCTGTTATGGACTGATCACAGTCCTCATTCCCAATCCCCCTGCACTGCTTGGGGTGGGGGTAGAAGGAGCAAAGCTGAGCTTCAGTAAAAGGGGTCGGAGTGGGGAATACTGTTTTTGTTTTAATTTTTTTTGTTTCTCACCTTCCTACCCTTTTTGTTCGTAATTAATCAATTTTCCCAAGTCATAGAATCATAGAATCATAGAATTGTTTGGGTTGGAAGGGACCTTAAAGATCATCTAGTTTCAACCCCCCTGCCATAGGCGGGGACACCTCCCACTAAGTCAGGTTGCTCAAAGTCCCATCCAACCTGGCCTTGAACACTTCCAGGGGGGGACCATCCACAGCTTCTCGGGGCAACCTGTTCCAGTGTCTCACCACCCTCACGGTAAGGAATTTCTTCCTAATATCTGATCTAGAGCTACCCTCTTTCAGTTTAAAAACATTACCCTTGTCCTATCACTAGACTCTCTGATAAAGACTGCTATAAGATCTCCCCAAAACCTTCTCTTCTCTAGGCTAAACAACCTCAATTCTTTCAGCCTGTCCTCACAAGGGAGGTGCTCCAGTCCCCTGATCATCTTCATGGCTCTCCTCTGGACTTGCTCCAACAGGTCCATGTCCTTCTTATGATGAGTACTCCAAAGCTGGACACAGTACTCCAGGTGGGCTCTCACAACGGTGGAGCAGAGGGACAGAATCACCTCCCTCAACCTGCTAGCCATGCTTCTTTTGATGCAGTCCAGGATGCGGGTGGCTTTCTGGGCTGTGACCACACATTGCTGGCTCGTATTCAGTTTTTCAGTTGAGTCTGTTTTGCCTGTGAGTGACCTCCCTGTCTTTATCTTGGCCCATGAGATGTTTCATCTTATTTTCTCCTCTTGCCCTGTGTAGGAGGGGCAGTGAGTGAATAGCTGGGTGGACATCTGGCAGCCAGCCAAGGTCAACCCACCACACAGATTAAGAACAAGATGAGGATGTTAAGGCATTTTAGGAAGAGTCACCTCCTCCAGCAGGTCCAGCCCAGGACTTCTTTTGCTCAGTGCCCTGTGGTATCTGCTCAGGCTGACAGATACAGCTGCCACTTTCCTGTTTTCAGGTTCCACCAGTAGCAAAGCTGAAAACATATCCCAGAGACACAGACACACAGGTGCAGACACACATACACACACACACAGAGGACAGTGGCAGATAGGGCTCAGAGGATTGTGATTAGTGGCACAGAATCTAGTTGGAGGTCTGTGACAAGTAGTATTCCCCAGGGGTCAGTACTGGGTCCAGTCCTATTCAACATATTCATCAATGATCTGGATGAAGGGGTAGAGGGTACCATCAGCAAATTTGCTGATGACACAAGACTGGAGGGGTGGCTGACACACTGGAAGGCTGTGCTGCCATTCAGCATGACTTGGACAGGCTGGAGAGTTGGGCAGAGAGAAACCTCATGAAGTTCAACAAGGGCAAGTGTAAGGTACTGCACTTGGGGAGGAATAACCCCATGCACCAGTACAGATTAGGGGCTGACCTGCTGGAAAACAGCTCTGTGGAAAGGGACTTCGGAGTCCTGGTGGACAACAGGATGACCATGAGCCAACAATGTGCCCTTGTGGCCAAGAAGGCCAATGGCATCCTGGGGTGCATCAAGAAAAGTGTGACAGGCAGGTCGCGGAAGGTTATCCTCCCCCTCTACTCTGCCCTGGTGAGGCCACACCTGGAGTACTGTGTCCAGCTCTGGGGTCTCCAGTTCAAGAAGGACAGGGAACTGCTGGAGAAGGTACAGCAGGGGGCTACAAAGATGATTAGGGGGCTGGAGCATCTTTCTGATGAGGAAAGGCTGAGGGACTTGAGTCTTTTTAGTCTGGAGAAAAGAAGGCTGAGGGGGGATCTCATCAATGCCTATGAATACTTAAAGCGAGGGTGCCGGGAGGATGGCACCAGTCTTTTTGCAGTGGTGCCCAGTGATAGGACAAGAGGTAACGGGCACAAACTTGAATGTAGGAAGTTCCATCTAAACATGAGGAGGAACTTGTTTCCTTTGAGGGTGGCAGAGCACTGGAACAGGTTACCCAGAGAGGTGGTGGACTCTTCAACTCTGGAGACATTCCAAACCCACCTAGAGGCCATCCTGTGCAACCTGCTGTAGGTGAACCTGCTCTGGCAGTGGGGTTGGACTAGAAGATCTCCAGACTTCCCTTCCAGCCCCTGTGATTCTGTGACACAGACATGGCCAGTTAAGCCAATGGTCACAGACAAGGTGCTGCCTCCAGCAGCACCCACATTCAGTACTCACACCAGACACAGGCACAACCAGCCACATCCCCTCCTCCTCTTGGGCTGGCAGAGGCAGAAGGTCACTAGTGCAGCACAGACACCACACTCCCCAGGTTCACAAGCACACATACATTTGTGGATCCCCCAAGCACTGGCATGGCCACTCTGTCCACCCAGCACCCCTGCCCAGATCCCATTGTTAATGTCGTTATCTGGAAGTGTCTTTTATGTCCATACTTATTTTTATTTTGTTCTGTTCCTTGGCATGTAGACTTAATCCTCAAACTGTTTGCAATGGGTATTTAATCTCAAGTTACCTACGGATCTCCCACGGTTATTTTAGCTTGATCTTCACTATTACTATGAACATAGCTCTTCAGATGAGTGCTAATTATGTTTGAGGAGCTAATACTGTTTTTGTTATTAATAAGAATGATAAGGATGAGATATAGTGATAGAATTCTGGCACTATGATGTACTAATTCTTAAATGTTTTCTGCATTGCAATGATGTATTTGTTTGACTCAAGCATGAATAACTTTCATTATTTAGTTATCACATTTACAAGGTTATCAATAATTCAAAAAATGAATTTTAAATCCAAATTATTGTCTTCTGGACTTCAAGGAAATTGGGTTACTTCATACTGTTGAAAGAGAATGTGGGCCCACAAAAACATTAATGACTTACAAGTCACATGTGATAATTCCTATTTACAATTGCTGTTTGAGGCAGCTCACTTTGTCAATTTTTTAATATTTTAGATATACCCTTTATTGCTTATAAATCCAAAGAAAGGAAAGGCTGGTTTCATAACATTACTCTATCACTAACCTCAGCCATGCAAGTACAGTTATCTATGTGTAAAGAACAGTCCCAGTCTCTTAAATTTGTACATCTCATCATACTACCATCAGCTGTGGTCATCTGTACTAAGGTGCCCAGGCAATTCAAACGTAGAAAGCTTTAAGTCTTTATTGAAAAACAGTGACATTCATATATTAATTAAAGTGAAATTTGAAGAAACTACATATGAAGGAACTTTGACAGTTTTAAGCAGTAGGTAGAAAATCTATCCCATAGCAAGAAACTTGAGGTTTATGTCATTTTCAGTGGACTGTAGAAAACAAGATTCTGGAGCCAAACAGGGCAACAGTGTTACGAACCCTCAATTCTCCAGTTCCACCCTTGGAACAAACAAATGAGCTCAAATCTTCCACAAGCCAACAAGAACTGCAACTCATATAAGTTAAGAAAATGTCTACAACATGAATTTCATAAATATTATGTTTTTAAGACTGACAGAACATTGGAAGAGTCTGAAATTCGCAAAAAAACCCCCCAGAATTTCAGCAGAAAATATTCACAGAAAAATTAAGTTCGGATCCTTGTAGGAAATGGATAATTCTCAAAGAATTCAGATGTTCATCTCAAATAATCACAGTGCTGAAACATTAAATATTTATGAAAGCTTCTCTGATCTTTGGACTTCCCCGTCTTAACTGTATACCATTATAATCTTACTCCTCACCCTAATCATGTGCCTTATACCATTATACCTCCTTTGTATCTCTGTGAGCTATCTGTGAATATTTACTTTTCCTGTCTGACTAGTGAATTCCCATCATCATAGTTAAATCTGCAGAGTTAAGAGGCACATGTTAAAAATGAAATATTTATCTCATTGTAATAAATATCTCACCATGCTGTTATAGTCTAGGAATAAAAAAAAAAAAATAAATTGCAACTCATTAAAAAGTAATATAACAATAAATATTTCTTTTAAAATATTTACAACTACATGCAACTTTCTGCATCACAGAAGTAGGGCAGGCTGCATAGACTGCACAATGTATTCAGTGATATTTTCAGGTTTGCCTAATAAAATAATAACACAATTTATTCTCATTTAAAAATTGAAGTCTAGAACCACAAATGCATTTAGAAAACTTTTTCTCAACTAAATCATTGGGAAGCAGGTCCCTGAAAGAATAACTGCCTATAATTTAGTATACATATAGTATATTTTAGTTATATTTGCCATCTGATGTTAACCACTGTACAATATTAATATGCAAGATCAATATAATTTCCCATTTTCCATTCCTTATAGTGATTTTTACTGAAGAATTAATTTTCCTCTGAAAATACAAATTTGATTAAATGGAATTGGTAATGTATGAAAATGTGCCTTTTGCAATGAAATGAATAACACTGTTAAAAAAAAAACAACAAACACTAAATTAAACAAAAAAAATATTAAAGAGATTGTTTAAAGAGAATAATAAAATAAATTTCCTGAATGAAGAATTTTGGCATAATTTTTGAGGCTTCAGGAAGTCAGACTCCAAAAGGAAGGAAGAGCAACAAGACACAATGAATTTCAGTTATTTTTTATTTCTGAGCTATTAAAAATAATTGTGTCTATAATTGTTTATATGTTTCTACATATCTTTATAAAAATCCTGGCAAATGTTACTTTGTCCTTGATATTGACTATTATCTCTAGAATTATTTCTGATATGGGAAGGAGGTTTGGTAATAGTCTTACAACAAAGCTGTTTAACTCCTACTTTGTAATGTTAAGCATGATACATTAATATAAATCAAAGCAAACTCCTGAGTTCCCTTAAAGGCATTCACTCTCTATAGCACAAAAGCAAAACAATAAAAAAGGAAGCAACAGGAATGTGAAGAAAATTATTATTACGTGATGACCTAAAACTTGATTTTGTTTTTCTGCCAACACCAGTGGAATTGAAAAGACTTGTCACATTTTCTAGACACATTGACTGTGAATAAAACACATACCTTAGGTTACTGAGGAACTGGTCAAGGATTGGGCTTGACATGACACAATTAATTTTGAAGTCTTGAAGAGGAGTTTAGACCACTGTAGCTAAACAGGAAAGCTGTCTAAGTAGATCAGAGTAATAAAATCCTGTCTTAAATGAAAGCTCACTGTTGATAAAGGATACATGCACAACCATGATCTTAAGATTAGTCACCATAAGTGAATTCATAAAATACTCAAACTTTGAGAATCATATACTCAGTTGAATTTGAGTTTGTTAGACAAACAAAAACCCCAAGCTCTTGTGGTCTACTTAGACATTCTGTATGGGTCTAACTAGGCATTCTGGACTATACACTCTGCAGAATATTTTTGAGGCATAAACCATATAGTTGTGTTAGAAGTAGATGTTTTATGCTTTAACAGTGCCAATTTCTCTGCACCGAATGTAAAAACATCCTAAAATGGCTTTCTTTTAGACAGATTCCTGGCTGCAGATTCTTTCTAGAAGGAGAAGCTTTCAAATAGTGCTAGGGTAGGTGTGTAAACACTAGTAAGGAAATGGCCTATACAGTCTTCTTGCACGTTTTCTGTAGTTTAACATTGAAATCTGTTTTCTTGTTGTTTGTTTGTTTTCGGTTGCCTTCTCAGACTTCTATTACCCTCCATTCAATGGCTGCTGCAATAGTTAAGCTAAACAGTCCTTGGTTTTCACTGGAGTCAGACCTGCAAACATTGAGATGCTTGAAATGAGACCCCCTCATGGATAGACTACAGAAGCCCTGATGTGTCTGCAACACTGACAAACGGTCATGAAGATGTTGTTTACTGCCTCACATACATCTGGGGAATGAAAGGGTTGGACACTGTCTTGCATAGAGGTAACTGTTCCAAGGGGATTATTTTAGAACTTTGTGAACAATATAAACCGAGTCAACTGCAGCATTAAGTAGAATGATGAAGACGGTATAAGAATCAAGATGACCCTTCATAAAAAACCTTAAAGTTAACTTGATTTTGGCTTTTTAATCCTGCAAAAAACATCCTCCTCTTCATTGCTGTCCAGAAGAATATTGGACTAGGCCACCACTTGTTGCAGAAATAGTCTAAAGGGAGGATTTGAAAAAAAAAAAAAACAACAAACAACCAAAACCAAATCAAAGCAAAACTATTCAGACTTTTCCCTTTATTTCCCCAAAACTTAGTTCTGAAGGTGTCTGAATGAATTTTATCCTCCTGAATGATACTTTACATAGAAAGCAGTGTTAATCTAAGTCATAAGAAGGAGTGAGACTGGATTAATGTACAAAGGTTTCTTTCTATAGCTTTCCTGTTGCTTTATTTAGGGACCTTTTGCTCCATTTGCTTCTCTTTTTTTGCACACTGTATCTCATTTTTTTCTTTTTCCACAGTTCCTGTTCCACAGGATGATGTCTTTCTTTTGTGCTATAGCACAATGGTTAGAGCACTCAGGATGAGGGAGAGCAGGTAAAGAACAAAATATAGCATATGGCTTAACAAAGTGATAATTTATTTGAATGAAGCTTTCCAGAGATGATTCTTTATTTAGCTTAAAGCCATTTCCTGTGTCGTGAAGCAGAACAAAATTAGATTGTCTTTATCTAAGAAAGGAATGTCTTTCAGGAACCTTCTCAGGAACAGAACTAACAAAAAATGTGACTTGGAATCATATATACTACTTGGAGTCTGTCTGCTTTGCAAATCTGTTAGGAGTCTGAGCCTTATTGAATTTACTTTGAAAGCTGCATCAGAAGTTATTAATGCTTAAACATTAACATTGGCGTATAATTGCTAAAGGCATGTCAGAGGAGACAGAAACTTATTTATAACCTTTTGCAGTCATACTGTAAAGGTTAAAAAAGATAGGTAGAGTTTTCTTTAAAAATTTTAGCTGTGTTGAGTTACGTAAATTATCCACATCATCCAAAGTGAAGATTGCTTTTTTAACTTAATAAATACAATACAGTATTTTCCAAAGAATCAGCATTTTTCCCTCTTGAGTTGTCTGAAAAAGACTCTGAATTCAGAAACCATCTAGCGAAATCTTGCTTAGCTGTGAAATAAGCCTGAGGATGCTCTGCCAAGCATTACAACAAACTAGCTAAATCATTGACTATAACCCACAACAGAAAGGCTTCTAAACGGAAGACGATATGGGCTGGAAACCTTTTCCTGACTATCAAAAATAGCAGCAGGACAGGGACAAATAGATAAAAGAATAGATTTCCAACAGCAATACTCTATTCCACAGACAAATGAGGGCATCATGTTATTCACTTTCTAATGACATTTTACAACACGTCACTCAAGTTTTATTTCTGAATATTTTATTTATTTTGAAATATAACTTAAACATATACAAATATGACCTAAAATATCTCCTCTATTCTTCAAGCTGGTAATGTTAATTAATATGTCAATTAAAAAAATATAAACTAAAGGATTTAAAGTTACACAGGCATTGTTTTTTCAAGGCATGAACTGGCATATGTTTGTGGGTTTATGCTTCAGACCTGACATGTTTTTTGAATTCATCTGGAGTGTAAAGTGTAGTAATAGAGACAGGTAGGAATCTTTAAATTAGCTTTTTTGTTGTTCCCAGCAGTCAAATGGTTTCCCATGGGCATCTTTATCCTGTTGCTGTTTCACTGAATAAAAACACTGAATCTGACCAAAAAGGAGCAAATGGCAGTGGACATGCTTTCGTGTCTCTGACTCTTCTACTTTCTCTTACTTGCTGAGATTTCAGTAGAACACTGACAGATGGTTTACAGAGCAATGAAATCATTAGTTTTGTATTTATCACTATTATTTTTGTATATAAGGATGCATATAAAATAACCCAGGGGAAAAAACAAGCACTTGAAATTCTAACCTCTAAACTCACCTAATCTAATAACCATACTTAATTCTAAACATTTCTAGCAGTCTTGTTATTTAATGAAATTATATACTGTGTCTAAACTTAAGCCTACTGATTGTAAGATCTTGATCTAAATACCTAAATATACTTAAATGTACCTAAATAAACTATAGGCCTGTTCATCAGTTCTAACACTTGACGTTGGGGTTTTTATAAGAGAATCTAATTTTTAAAAAATAAAAAATGGTGTTTTCTAATATGTGTGTTTTAAAGTACTGCATAGAGATAAAAAAAAGTAAACAAGTTAGTTGATTTTTACTTCTGATTCTATTAGTCACACAGAGATTTGAGAAAAATCATGGTGCAACTAAAACTATGTCATGCTTCGTTCCAGGGTATTCTGTACTAAAAGAAAGGATACTAGTGTTCTTAGCAGACGAGAAGCAATTCCAGTGAAAGCTCCACCAACGTAAAAATGCTTAGAGGCTGGGGAATAAGGCTGTGGCAATGGCTAAGATGCAGTGTTCCTTTTCGTGACATTTACAGTCACATCCCAGTTTGCACTAAGACATTCTCTTACCTTTTCTTCTCCCCAGAGATGAAATTTGAACATGCTACTTTGACATTTATGCATCTGCCCGTTTTTGAGGAAACAGAACACAACAAGTTGGTTTTTTTCTTTCTTTCTTTCTTTTTTTCTTTCTTTCTTTCTTTCTCTCTTTCTCTCTTTCTCTCTCTCTCTCTTTCTGTTATTTTTGGGTCCCCTGAACTCTGATGGAAAAGAAAAATATTTTTTAGTGTGAAGAAAGTGTTAGAAGTTTAAGTTGCATATGTCTTGTTGCTTCCTTCCTTTTTAAAAGCTCCTAAATTTACAGATAACTGTAAAAGTCTGATCTCAGCCTCACTGGGATTAATGTCTTGCATTAATTTTGGAGCTGGCCCATATTATTGTCCTGAATCTTTTTGATTGTAATTTTTTCAGGGTTAACAAAATTAAAGGGAAGAAACAGCTATGCATAAAAACTCTTCATAAAAGGAAACATGAAAAGAAATTATAAGACTCAATTATACGATCAATACCGATAAGAAACTTAAGGACTGTTTCAAACTTATAGCGGCATCTCTGGGACTGACAGCATCAGCACCACTGAAGATATTTGTTTGTATGATGTCTTGGATTCTTACAAAGCACTGTTTAAAACCTTTCGGTTTTTTTCTTTTAATAAAATGATTTTTAGAAAAGCATCTTACTTATTGCAAGTGACACAGAAGTGGGAAAGGGGTATCTGTTACTAAAGGAAAGATGTATTTGTTCAGGATTGATGATTCCTTAGGCAGTGTGATATCAGCTGCTAACAATCTAGGAAGGAAATCAGGGAAGGAAAAGGGAAGGGAAGGGAAAGCAGGGTAAGGCAAGGCAAGGCAGAAGAAAGAAAAGAAAAAGGAAAGGAAAGGAAAGGAAAGGAAAGGAAAGGA
>VYXH01012314.1:12962-43843 GCA_013397275.1 Burhinus bistriatus | reverse complement strand
AAGAAAAGAAAAGAAAAGAAAAGAAAAGAAAAGAAAAGAAAAGAAAAGAAAAGAAAAAAGAAAAGAAAAGAAAAGAAAAGAAAAGAAAAGAAAAGAAAAGAAAAGAAAAGAAAAGAAAAGAAAAGAAAAGAAAAGAAAAGAAAAGAAAAGAAAAGAAAAGAAAAGGAAAGAAAAGGAAAGAAAAGAAAAGAAAAGAAAAGAAAAGAAGAAAAGAAAAGAAAAGAAAAGAAAAGAAAAGAAAAGAAAAGAAAAGAAAAGAAAAGAAAAGAAAAGAAAAGAAAAGAAAAGAAAAGAAAAGAAAAGAAAAAATAGCATGAAAGTTCAAGCAGGAGAGTAGCATACCTGTAACATTGTTGGACACAGAAACAACCACTGCTGCTTTGCGTTATGTTAGAGGTCTCTGGTGGCAAAGACCTTGGAAAGGTACCATATGAAAAACTGTGAGGTGAGAAGAAATTTCGTTCTTACTATTTCATAAACAGAGCTACTTCTTGCAGGGAATTACACTATGTCCCTTGTGTAGACGAATGATTGGCAACACGTGAGGGGAAACAACAATTGTCATCAAGCAAATGAGTCATGCAAAACGGGAGAATGCTGTTAGTGTTCCAGTAAGAAGAATGTCCACATTTTCACCATTTCCCCTGAGTCATTCGCTGTTTCTTGCCTGAGGGAAAAAAGAAGGAACATTGTGTCTCTGCTTCTGAAGCTACTTACCCTCGCTGGGGAATCTCTCTCTCCTTTTCAATCTTTCCAACCACAAATTCTTTATTGAGTGACTCCAGAAAAACCAAACCAATACAAAGAATTCCAGAAGGACAGGAGCATCTCTTGAGTGTAAGTTTAATGCATACTACTGCAAAAACATCCCCCCACACCACCACACACATGCACCAAATAAATACATTCAACATAGAAAACAGAGACTATCGGTATGAATTTATTGGAGAAAAAAAGAACAAGATCTCATTTTCTTCCTTTGTTGTGATGCCACGATGCTACCTGCTGCCAGATCCTTCTCTTAAATTGCTCTCTAACAGCTAGATGCCCTCCACAAAGCTGTCACCAGAGAAGAATAGCAAACACCAAGGTTGTTTTCGTTTGTTTAAGCTCCTGCTGTGCTGCTTGTCTCTAGTATCAAAGCATTCTTTTTTCAGAACAAATTTCTTTTAACATATTGTTCTCCTTTTCTAAGTTTCTCCTTGGTTCACGGAACAAAATCTCCACCAGACACTCACTATTTACTGAAAGAAAAAATGCAAAAAAATGCTGCTGAGATATAGATTTTCACGTTTAATCAGAAAGCAAGAGCTGATAGGTTGTTAACATATGATCCAAAATCATTAATATTAGCTTTTCTGGACTTTGCTATCATGAACTGATATTGTGGTCTATTTCTGTTGCTTCCATAGCAGAATTAGAACTTTAAAGGTTCTGCTTCCAAACTTTGAAACAGGTTCTTTTTACCACCTACTTCTACACAGCTTAGTACAATGAGGACCATTCTGTGAATATATTTTAAGTTCTGCAAAAATAGACATATATTTTTTATATGTATATATAAATGTAAACAGTAATGTCAATATAAAATAGTAGACAATGTCTTTTCACTGGCAGAGCTAGTGATATTCCTGGCTTCAAATCCTATGGACCTTCTGTTTTTTTTAACTTTTTCAGTTTATGAAATATTAATAAATATGCAACACAACACAGTATGCTGAAGTTACTAATGAAAAGTGAGGTCAATATTGGTTAAGAACACAGAAAGAATAAGTAATTATTTAATAAGTATTTAATTGCTATATTATGTTCATTAATATACACTGTGGAATATCAGATATGTTAATAAAAAAAATGGAACCAGTAAGGAGATATACCCCAGAAAGGAAGCATCGCCCTACTCGCAGTTTATTTTTCATCTCATAAATTATGTTTAAAAAGCAGTACTATTTATTAAAACTGTAGTGAGAGCACACTGCTTGATTCAGTCAATAGCGTCCTTCCTCCCAGAAGCTCCAGGGCAGTACATGCCATTGTGTTCTCCTAGCCTTATCATTAGTCTTCCTTTTTTTCGATCACGTCTTGCCTACCTTACTTGTGACCGGCTCATCAAGTCAACATGATGAAAATGGATGTTATTAAACCTTCATTTTCACACTGAAATCCCAGAAGGGGAGCTATCCTGCTTACAGCTCTAATTGCTTTAACAGCACATCTTTCAGCACTTGTTCTTGTGGGTTTGATTCTGCAGCGCTTACTCAGCCTGAGTAGTGCTGCTTTTCTGAGTAGTCTCATTGATACCCAGGAGCCTTCTCTCACGATTAAGTGCTCCTCAGAAGGAGTAAGGATTGTAGAACTGAGCAGTGAGAGGTTATTTCAAAAGGGCAAAGCAACTAGGCACAGATTTGAGTGCAAGGCAATGCAAGCTTTGCTTATCTTACGTTTGCCTTCCATGCACAGCTGTCCCCTCTATCCGCCCCCACCACCCTTCAGCTCCCAAGTCTCTCAAACACATAATAAACAGTTCTAGTGAGTTGGAAACAGCCAATTCAGCTGATGCTGTAACTGTAGTTCACTTTTAAGCTAATGCATGTTATTCAGGATATTTCTATAGAGTGGAAAAAGTACAGCTTAAAGTGGCCGCAGAGGTTCTGGTTTGCTCTCTTAAGATAATTTTGTCGAGGCAGTCTACATTAAAGTTGTTAACTTAGAAAAAACAAGTGAAATAATTTATAAAGTATTAAAATAACATTGCCATATTATTTTGCATGTAATATTTGATTTTCAGAAGGATTTAAGTCAGTTAGTCTTCTAGTTCTCCCTCCAAGTTTCATAGAACTAGGTATCTAATTCTAATAGCACGAAGCACCTAAAGGAATCTATTCATATACAGTTGACACAAAGATAATATTGGTCCTCTCCCATGAATGTTTAAGGCCATTATATAAACCAGAAAATTACTGTGAATGGTTCCCCCAATATATAAATCTGTAATAGAAGCAAATAAAGGTGAGAAAGCAGCATGATACAAACTCATCCTCAAATACCAGGTGCAACACAGCAGTATTAGTGGGTAAAGGTATTTCAGTGTAGAAAGATTACTTCCCCAGAAGAACTGTGTGGCTTCCCGTCTCATCACAAACTCACTTACCTCCACAGACTACTGCACTCTGTCAGCTTCATACACTCGGGGATTCACAAATCCATGTCCTAATGTCCAGAATCGTTCCCCTAATTGAAATGTCAAGAACATCTCAACATCAAGAAAAAGAACTGAATGAAATGAAAGTGGCTAATTAATCCAAACCGTATTTCACACACAGTCCATGATTTTCAGGTGAATTTCAGCTTGGTTAACTAAAATCAAATTCTAAAAATGCAATGAATATTTGTTCCCTTCACCAGAAGTGCTTTACACTTACATATATGGCAAAATAAAATAATTCATCTGATAGGGTTTAGCACACAACATTGCAATATTACATAAAATAATGAAAAATAGTTTGCTCATAGACATATACAGTCATAAGCTCATTTTAATTCGGCATTGCTTGGAACAAGACAAGTGAAAAATATCTAAGCTAATTCCTACTGAAATCAACGGTACGATGCAGTGGATGTTGTGAAGATATGTTATATATAGGTAGGTATAAGGTATATCAATTATTGTTATCATTATCTAGCTCCCTGAATTATTATCTAGCTCTCTGAAAATGCTTAAGCATGCTTTATGTTTCTTTTTTGAGCTCAGATAAGAGGAGAACTGTCTAATATCATCTAATTCTTTGCCCCAAAATGTCACAACTCAAGCCGCTTAGCTCAACAAGTGTCTGGGTCAGTTTCTGAAATTCCCCAAAAGATTATGAACTGCCAGCGTTTTCTAAACTTGCACAGTGCAAACTATAAAGACCACTAGTGTAGTTGAACAAGGTTTGCTTTTTACATTGTTTTTGTAATGAGGAGTTGTGGCTGTTTTGTACCACTTTTGGTAATCAGTCACAAAACCTAGTTCTAGATCTCTTATCCAGAGAGGATGTTTATGTTTTCTATAGGAAAAACCTCTGTAAGAGTTACCCATTTTGTTGTTGGTTTTTTTTTTTTTTAGTGTTGGTGGCCTGATTCCTTTCCAAAAACTGAAATTGTATCTACCTGCAGTAAAAGCAATGTTTTGTGCATAATTTTTTTTTGGTTTGGGTTTGGTTTCTTGTTTTTTTTTTGTTTTGTTTTTGGTTTTGGTTTTTTGGGGGTTTTGTTTGTTTGTTTGTTTTTTGGTTTTTTGTTTGTTTGTTTGTTTGTTTTCCCAGATACAGATACCTGAGGCAGTCATATTTCAATCAAGAAAAGGTTTCTTGGTGTGCATTGTTATTTTCATGTTCATAACATTCTGGGTTTCTCATATTTTGTTCTTTGAATTACTCTGCTTACTACCATTTATGTTTGTTATGGGTTTTTTTGTTTCCATGTTCTTCCTTCTGACATTATGGACCTTGCAACGTTGCAAAGCTTTAGCAGAATCATACTTCTGTACAGGATGTCTAATAAGGTTTCCTTGATTAATTTTGTATGGTCCTGTGTGCATTTTGATACTGTAAAGCTTCTCTTTTCCAAAGTCTATTTTTTTTTTTTTTAATCTTTCAAGATCTCTTAATTTAAGTTTCTCCTGTATGGTCGAAGCTTTTACGATGTTTCTGTAATTAAACAATTAAATTACATTATAAGTCATTCATCTATTCTCTAGCAGTCTCAACTTTGTTCAGCACGAGAATATGAAACAGATGTATAAAAATGCAACCTTTGTTTAGTTTTCTTATTTGATTTATATACAGAAATACAGTAGTATATTTTTAATTAGGTTCTTAGCAGTTCTTGTGACCATTCATTTCCCTCAATACATCAGCCAGATTTATCTTTCATAGTAAGATAGTAAGCCTTCATAATATTGGGTATTCAACATAGATACATTCAGACTGAAATCTGCATCAGTGTCCAGCTTTTAGCTTCCCACTAGAAGAAGTAAAAGTTTGATCATGGGCTCCAATTTTGTGTGAATGTTGAACCTGTTACCTGAAAAGTTTTGTCTGCTTCCTTAATATAACCTTGCAAGTACAATTTATGGCTTTGGTCACTATCGACTAAGTATATTAATTAATCAGCATTTTATGAACCTAACACTTTGTGGGTTTTGTTGCTTAGCAACAGAACTTCCTTCAACAAGGGGCTATATCTAGAGTCCTAACCAGCTTTCATCTTCTAAGGCATTTTTAAATTCAGTTAATCCCTTACTTCTAGAAAACAATGCATTTCTAATTTAAAAGGCTAGATTCTTTTATTTATTTTTTTACTTCTATTTTAAAAAATAAAATGACACTTAGGAATGACTATAGCTGCACTAACATATTATGCATGGTAAATACGTGCAATAAAATCCAAACACCAGTAATCACATCAGCCAAATGTCGGCAGTTCCTTTCATTGCTGTGGGAAACACACTCTCAATCTTTCCAAAATCCCTATCAAATCTGTATTAATTAATATCTGGACACAAGCAATAGAGTAGCAAATTATACTTCAGTGTAAACTAAATTCCAAAATTGAGAACAGGACCTTTGTCATTTACAGACATTTTAAGTTCTAATTGTTGTTAAAATAGATGTTTCTCAGTCCATGAACTTTTCTGTGGCACAAATAACAGCTCTGGTGTATCAAGGGTTCAGTTTTTAATTCCACCATTATGCATAACATTAGTAGAGTTAATATTAGTTTCTCTGTTTTATAAGTCTCATCAGCTTAAAGCTAAATTTATCCCCACTCATGGAGGCAATAATTTCAGAAGGTACCTTCTAAGTTTTCATCCTTTGCAAGGCGTGTACACATTTAATAAACCTTTGGTCTGATTCTGGGAAATGTTGTATATCCACTTTATGTCTGCATCAGATGTTCAGGACTGGAATTATGCCTGTGTCAATTTAGGAGTAGTTATAAAATCAATGACATTATCTCTTTACAGTAAGGTAAAGATGCCATATAGTAGGTAAGAATGAAAACAGGAAAACGAAATTTACCCATTTTTAGCTTAGTTAGTATAGTTTTACCATTTTTTAACACTTGATGCCTAACATCAAATGTGTCAGTTTACCCACTTTTGTATACATATATACCACCATAGAAAGGCTTTGGTTGGAGAGAAAATTTAGAATGTATAATGAGGTCATTTGCATTCTATGCTAATGAAATTAACCATTGACAGGTGCTAAATAAACAAATATATTCTATGTGTACAGTTATGAATTATATTTTTTTAGTTTTCCAGTATGACTAGGATTTCACAGTGGTGAAAGCTATGTTTTCCGACATACATGCTCCACTACTGTTCATCGGTTTATTGTGTGTAGCTGTTTGGTTAATGATGCAATCTTTACTTTTCTCTTTTCATATTATGTGAAATAATGCCATAAGCACAATCTTTCACATCTGTGGAGTGTCTCCTTATAAGAAAATCAAATAGGAATATTGAGGGATACAACTCTTTCTGGAAAAAGTGCCCCATCTGATTGGCATTCTATTAAAATCTGTGCGAGACATAAAAGGATACTTTAAAGTTGATAAGGTCTTTTCTAGAATGGTGCATGCTTGATACATGCTGCATAATGTACTTACAAGAGCACTAACCAAAAGTTTGGATTACAGCAGTTATTTTTACAGACAGCTTTTGAGGTTTTTGGTTGCTTTTGTTTTTTGTTTTGTTTTCTTTTCCCTTTGGAGTGGCTGAATTCTGTTCTTGTTTTTGATACAGATGAAAAGATAGAACATGGAGAGAACAAAGTTACATTGAAATGAAATATGACTCAAAAATCCTTTGTAATTCTTTCTTTTTGGTATTGCTCCTCCTTCAGATGCTCACTGTGTCTGTTCTTCACACTTTGTCTTTGTCAGAATATAGTGAAAGATTGAGAGAACAAAAGAGAAGTCATAATGTTTTTTCCCTTTTTCACTTGAACGAGCTTGTTCCTCTCAGCTATTCAGCTAATGTCACAGGGAAAAGTCCTGAGGCCTACCACTCAGGTACATGACATTAATATAGAAAAACTTCTTGCTAACCCAATGCATTGCATGGAGATGATAAAAAATAATGTGTTTGTCTGCAGTTTTTTCCATATTGTTCTGTGGAATAACTGTTCAGAAGAAAAGACTTGTGAATGTACTTTTATTTCATTTTTCTTTTTTTGACGCAACAGCTGAAAGTGTTGTGCCATTTTTCAAATAATTCATTTTGCATGTAACACCATCAGTGCAGTGTTTCTTAAAATGTTGATGGGGATAAATAAATTTGTGGTAAATAATATATTTTTGTTTTAACAAAAAACAAAAAATATCTAAAGCTTCTGGTCACTTCAATACAGCTATCTGTTGAAAAACCATTTTTCAGACAGAAAATAAAAGGGAAAAAAAAGGAAGGTCTCATTCAGTTTTCATGGCTGGGAGTAGATATCTCAAAATTTTGATTGCATGAATGTAGAAAGGCAGGCAATTATGCGGGATTAGAAGTTAAGGTGAGGCTAAACCTATAGAAATAGCAATGATGTCAAGCAGACCTTATTACTGGACGTTGTGGTTTCAGCTGGGATGGAGTTGACTTTCTTACTAGCAGATAGTAGAGTGCTATGTTTTCGGTTTGGGATGGGAATGTTGTTAATAGCACACTAATGTTTTTGGTTGTTGTTAAGCAGTCAAGGCCTTTGCTGCTCCTCACACCGCCCCGCCAGCGAGTAGGCTGGGGGTGCAAAAAAGTTGGGAGACGACACAGCCAGGACAGCTGACCCCAACTGACCAAAGAATATTCCATGCGATATGACATCATGCTCAGTATACAAAGCTGGGGGAAGAAGGAAGGGAGTGACGTTCAAAGTGATGGCATTTCTCTTCCCAGGTAACCGTTATGCATGATGGAGCCCAGCTACCCTGGAGATGGCTGAACACCTGCCTGCTAATGTGAAGTAGTGAACGAATTCCTTCTTTTGCTTTGCTTGTGTGCGTGGTTTTTGCTTTACCTGTTAAGCTGTCTTTACCTCAACGCATGTTTTCTGACTTTTACTCTTCCGATTCTCTTCCCCATCCCACTGTGGGGGAGTGAGTGAGAGGCTACATGGTCCTAGTTGCTGGCTGGGGTTAAACCATGATCACTGGACCAAGCCATCATAATCATTGAGGTGTCTGCCACCTCTAAAGTAAATGTTATGAGCCTCTTCCTGCTGACACAGTGGCTTTCTATGTCACTCTACAGACTTACTAACTGCAGTTACCCAGTCTGGGAACTGGCTAGAATCTGTCTGCCTTGAGACTCAGAGAGAAAAGTCTGCATCTGATTACAAAGTGACATACAGATTTTGCTAAAGAACTGCCGTAACTCAGAAGGAATTAGTAAAATATTGAGAAAAGGAAGAATTTTAAAGTGTTAGTCATGAAGGTTTTTAAGACAAGTTCTGCTGATTTGCCCTTAGGAAATTAAAATACTACTCTATACACTGCCAAAATGTGGCTGAGTGTTTTGCAAGATAATTATTAACAAAATTTATCCTCATTATTGTACAATGTGTTAGTTTTTTCCAATTTTCAAAAATACTGAACACTAAGTTGCTTCAGTTGAAGCTATGGGAGCCTTTTAATGGTCAACACCATTTGAAGTATATCTATGTATTAACAGATCTAAATATAAATTTTAAGTCTAAGGTTGTATTTAAAGGTATCTTAGACTGCTGTTTGTTATGAGAGACTCTACTCAACTGGTTGACCTTAGACTTCTGGTGCAGTTTCAAGAGTGCTAGTATATCCAAGATATCCAGAGAGGGCTAGAAATTACACATGAAACATCCATGCATATAGACAACAGTCGGGATACCACCAGATATTTCAAATGACGATAGATGTCCATGTGAAAGCAACTGAATCAAGTTCTATATATTGATCGTAGATCCATTGACTACAGTAGGAGCTCAGAAATAGTACCCAAAATTGCCTGTAATCTGAAGCTGAACCCCTCTCCTTAACTTAAGTGCCTAGAGCCGTTTAAGTTGATGAGAAATATTTCAGCTGGATTCCAGCTGCCTTTCCAGAAAAGTATCTGTCAAAGGTCTCCTTCTGGCCCATTTTGGATAGTTCAGCAGATTTGATGTGGCACCTGACAGTTATGTTTAGGTAACTGAAGTCCAGCATGGTTAGACAGTCAAGAGTAAAGAGAATAAAGAGTACAGGATAGAGAGATTTTAGAGTGACTCATTCCATAACAAGAGCCCTTTCATAATGGTAAAACATCCCACCATTGCTAGACACTTATGTTTCATTAGTGACTACAGACATCCTCCCTTTAGGAGGTCAGGGTTAGATGTGATTAGTCCAGCTACAGGCTGATTTCTGAGCACCTTTCATCTTTTCCATTGATGAGTAGGTGGACAGGCCCTTTTGGAAAGTTCATGACATGTTCATCTGCTTCTGCAATCATCTGTTCACCTTGGCAATTAGCCAAATATCTGGCAATTAGCTATTTGATTCAATTTTTATTAGTCTTAGTTAGGATGGATACACTGTCCTAAATAGAAGGCAAATCTCAAAAGTAAATTTAGGTTCATAGAAAAAAAAGCACAAGGTGTAAAAGCAGTAGTAAATACAATGAATCTTTCAAAGTGTTATTTTTTGTTATTGTGGTATTCATGGGAGCCAGAAGCCGAGAAAAAGCTGCCTGTATCCAGAAGCTACCTTATTTTTTGTTTATCAAATCTTTATTCCAGTCTCTAGTAAGTTTTGAATTATTGATTTACATGTTGAAGCAATTCACCCTAAAGTGAAACAATGATGAAAAGATAAATTTGAATTGTAGATATTTCTATTAAAGTAATTGTTTAGAAAAATGAATAAAAAAGCCCCAACAAAAAACACGGAAATTTAGCATATAGGTAAATCATGCATGCTATACAAGATAATAGCTTTTCATCTCAATAGCTTCTCTAACACTGAAGAATGAGATGAAAACCAAATTCTCAGTTTTCATGAAGTTATTTGTGTAGGGCTTTAACACCGTTCTTCTGAGATGTATGGAGAAGAGGTGTGAACTGCTATCTTGGTTTTGCTTTATTTATTTACTTCTAACTGCTTACAGAAATCTCTTTTTTTCCATACTTCCCTGAAACATTACTCTTTAGACTTATTTGTGAATGTGCTGGATACCAAGCCTGAATGACTGGTACTTGTCCATTATGTTGTGTTGTTGAAAAAAGGTTTGATCAAGTGCACATTGATTTTATCTTTTTATTCTTTTCTCCTTCTGTGGTGCTTCAAAAGACAAAAATTATCTTTCTGTCAGACAGATAACACAGATAGAAAAACTCTACCCACACCATACAGATGCACTACATTATCTTCTTTCACCTTTTATTTTTTAAGTGGTGAGATAGGTAGTGTTTTTAATTGAAATAAATTTCATTTGAGAAAAATCTACTGAAATATATATCCAAGGACACCTCCTCTGGTCCAGGAAGTCTCTGGAGCATAAACCACCACAAGCTCTAAGAAAATGTTTATCACGTGCTTGTAGTGGCTTCTCTGGGATTCTCCACTGGCGGTTTCTGCACGTCAGACACCAGAGGGGTCTTTTCTCTAATCTAGTACAGTTTTAATGACATTAAGAGAATGACCTAATGTTATACTGCAAACCTTTTCTACAAATTTGCTCAGTTCTAAGGCAGGGAAGAAATTCTGAAATCCAGAGCAACACCAGGATGTTCTGGCTTACACAGTAGGCTGTTAAAAAAAAAAAAAAAAGGCAGCTTTAAAACAGGTTTTAGACTTTACACATTGTTTTACCTGAACATATGTCACCAGATAAAATGAGAGAATTACAATTTATGATGATAGACAGTGTTTCTTGTCCATGTTTTGGTTGATAAGACCGTAGAAGGACATTTCCTGTGCTTCCCTCTGACATTCGAATTTCTTCTTCTTTCCTTTCATTAGGAGGAAAATTTGTGTAACAAGGTATCTGCACAGTAAAGAAACGACAATGGAACAAAAATGATCTTTCTTCAAAAGAATGCTAAGGTATAATTTATAACTTATCCAAGACATAAATAAATGTACAAATGTATAAATCAAATTATTTTTTATGATGGAGTGGTACAGCTAATTTTCTGACCTTTCCTTTGCTAAAGCCAAGAAAGCATCCGATATTTAAGCAATGACCATGACTTTCTATATTTCATCTCCCTTTTTATAAAAAAAATAAAAATTTAAAAGGGGAAATGTTAACACCTTGAGATAGTCTGACTGGATAATTAATTCATAGAAGAAAATTTTAAACTATTATTACACAAGTTGGCAAATTCATTACATCCTTTTGCTGTCATTGTTTATTAAAAAAGGCTGTTCAGAATTTAGATAGCTTTAACAGAACTGTGAAGACCAGTAAACATATGGATATGCACATACACAGGCATAAAACCCAGAACTTGAGTATTCATTTATGAACTGTTTATAATGCTATTCATATTATATTTGAAGAGACTCAGTGGCTCCTTGGGTTTTTCCATTGGCCTTTCCAACCATTCATCCACACCAATCTAAAGGACCAAACCAATATCTAATGGAAAATCTAAAAGGCTTTGATACTTCAAAAATGTTTTAGGTTTTTCAAGAAGCCACTTATAACATTTTCATCCAGCCAGGGCCAACCTCTTATGGATCTCCAAAGAACTGCTTTAACTGATCCCTTCATCCTAGAACTAGGAAAATTGAAGCTATTAATCTCATACAGGATGTGATACTTAGAAAGACTTTATTGTGACCTTATTTTCTTTAATGTTCAGACAGACAGAACTAAAATATAAAGACCTGACAGATTATTTTCAGAGTGATTATAGGAGTGAACCATCTGGACTTTCTTTTACTATAATTAAGTGCCTTTCTTTGCACTAATCCCTTTTCTGCCTAAAATACTAGAAGTCACTATGAACTCCTGCTTCTGAACAAATAATAAAAGTTTGGCTAGATCACTTCTTATTGACAATAAACAAAAAATAATAACAAAAAATAATAATAAAAAAGAATTAAAAGATCTTTATGTCTTTCTGTTTATCACTATTCTGACTAAATTTACTATAAATTGTCATTCCCCAAAAGCAGTGCCAGTTTTAAGTTTTTTCATACTCTTATGAGTACTTAACTTTTTGTTTAGAAGCTAGACATGATTTAATTTCAAAAGTTTTCCTTTCTTTTATATATATTTTTAGCAGATTTTCAATTGTCTGATTCACATATTAGTGTAGTAAGTTAGTGGATTTCCAACACAAAATACACAGTCATACAAGTGTAGTCTACATTTTCCTAGTTTCCTATGATTTAAGAAGTATTACTTTTGACCTTCAGATTTCAGTTCATTACCATGTTTCTTGGAGTAATTTTTTTAGATCTGACTGCTTCTCTTTCTTATAGTATACAGTTTTTTTACATATTTCTCAAACTCTTTTGAAAGCCGTGCAGTTTTCTATACCAAAGCATTTTAAGACTTAATGTATAGGTTTATTTCTTTTTTATTCAGAAGTATGAATTCCTTTTAATTTCTGTAAATCACTGACTTGTCTTCCCATGAAAGGACTGCATGAATATTTTATAAAGCAATCTATTTTTCTTAATTTGTTATTTCAAGATGTTTATAGGTGTTCTCATTTCTTCATAAAAAAACCCAGAACATCAGGCAATTTTTCACTGTATTTTATAGTGGGAGTCTCATTTGCAATATATCTCGTGCCTTCAGTCATATAATGTTGCACAAAAGTGATTGTTCTTGTCTACCTCAGTAAAGTGTGCTGGGATTACTGAGGAAAACAACCTTCCAAAAACTACTCATCATACATATCTGGGAAAATGTAGACTAAAAAACTACTCACTTCTATGGTTTGCCAAACTGAAGTGAAATAATATATTCTTTAGATACCTGTTCTCGAAGGAGGTTGACTTTTCAGTGACAAACCTGGTGTTGAGTCAACACCTGGAACATATTTTGCTACGTGCAAGAGGGTTATTTGTGATAAGGGTAATTTATTTTCTGTCTGCTGCACACAAGTCAGAACTAACAGCAAACTGGTTGCTTCAGCCTCTTCAACTGGCAATGCAGGTCCTTCATGGAAGGGTAGGTGATCAATTCTTTGTTATTCTGCATTATCAGAGCAGTACAGAAGTGTTGGTGAATTAGGCTCAACTTTCAGTGTCTGCACAAGAAGTTAGAAACAGGCAGGCCACGGGTAAAACTATGACCTGTAATTCTGTAGTCAACGGGCAATACAAACCTACTGAGTTTGTAAGGCCTCAGGACTATGGCTTATCAGGCCCGCTCTGTCTGAACTTGTCTTGATGAAGAATCATTTTTAGTCAAAAGCAATTATTACAGAGAGAGAAAGAACACATATATACAGAAACATTTTCAGTACGAATAATCACAGAATCACAGGGGTTGGAAGGGAACTCTGGAGATCATCTAGTCCAACCCCCCTCCCACAGCAGGGACACCTAGAGCAGGTTGCACAGGATGGCATCCAGGCGGGTTTGGAATGTCTCCAGAATCGGAGACCCCACCCCCTCTCTGGGCAGCCACTTTCAGTGCTCTGCCACCCTCAAAGGAAAGAAGTGCCTCCTCAGGTTTAGATGGAACTTCCTATGTTCACGTTTGTGCCCGTTATCGCTTGTCCTATCGCTGGGCACCACTGCAAAAAGACTGGTGCCATCCTCTTGGCACCCTCCCTTGAAGTATTTATAAGCATTGATGAGATCCCCTCTCAGTCTTCTTTTCTCCAGACTAAAAAGACGCAAGTCCCTCAGCCTTTTCTCATAAGAAAGGTGTTCCAATCCCCTAATCATCTTTGTAGCCCCCTGCTGTACCTTCTCCAGCAGTTCCCTATCCTTCTTGAACTGGGGACCCCAGAACTGGACACAGTACTCCAGATGCGGCCTCACCATGGCAGAGTGGAGGGGGAGGATAACCTCCTGCGATTAGCTACCTGCTAATAATGCACTTAAAATTGTTATACACAAACTCCTTAGTTTCTACCGCTTGTCCTGGATCACCCTTCCTCTGCCTTCAAGTACTGGCCCAGAAGGGCACAGATTTTCTACAAGACCTGATATCACATTCTGAGCATGTACATGTCTTGGTTTAGCATTGACCATTTCAAGTGATACCAGAATGCTGTCTTCAGCATCTTCTGGTTACATGTTACCCACAAAACCATTTGAGATGTTTTAGACACCTAAATGGAGTGTATTCCTCAACTTCATCATCCGCTGCAAAGGTCATCATAAATCCTGAGCTGTTACCCGCTAACATTATATAGATGTCTTTGATATTCTATATTGTCTCAGAGGGCACACAGATCAAGTCTTATCTCCATGGACTACAGCAGGAGCTGAAACACATCTGTAGATACCTAGAGGAAGATTTCAACATATTATTATATGTTAATAATAGTTAATCTAAAAACAAATCCCATCATTACAGAAAAAAAATAATAAAAGCATACAGAATTTAATTTGAAGTGGGAATTGGCTTGAAAAAAAAAATAAAAACTCTTCGACTGAGATACGGGCAACCTTAAATCAAATCCACTTTATGAAGCAGACTGTAGCAAAGGCCTGAATCTATGTTTTCTATTTCCTAGAAAACATATCTTTAAACACTTGCTTAACTACTTAAGGTGGGACTTTTTCCTTTTTATTAAGCTGAACCAATTAGTCAAATTCAGCATAGATTTGTCAGTGAACCTAGCTTTACCCAAACTGATTTATAATTTGGGAGCTTTTGTTTCATCAAACAAATTATGTATTAAAACAGCAGCACAGAAAACGAACTTTTCCTGTCCTAATTAAAATAACTGCACCAGAGTTCCTTTTAGGCTTAGCTCTCTAGATGCTATTCTGTGAAATACTGAGATACTTTAACTCTCCCATTGATTATATTTACACTGTAATAGCTGTCATCTTATTTTTCAAATCACATTCTACTTATTGTATCTTTAACCCTTAGCATTGTTACAGAGCATGCTGCATCATGTTTGGAAGGGATATTGAGAAATCTGCTTGGGGAAACAGTCTNAGTGCGCAGAAGTGCCTTCAACCAGTAACAGCCTCAAGTCATCAGAAAATATATAACTTTTCAGAGTTTTTAGTTTTTTTTTTTTTTTTTTTTTTTTTTTTTTTTTTTTTTTATTTTTTTTTTCCCTCCACCTCTTTACTTATTTGAAAAAGAAAGGATTAATAATGCTTGGGAATTAATACTTTCTATTTCATTATGCCAGAGAGCTTATGTAGAGAAGAAAACAAGTGCCATACGCACAATTTGTAACATCTGACATGTTGCACCAAACTCATTCACATTACTTACCACGTCATATGCCAAATAGGGCCAGGATATTTCTTGATAACCAGCTTAATTGCTTATCACTCAGCAAAGTCAATTGAGCCACAATTTAATCTTTTAATTATCACTTAGGCACACCATTCTGACACAAAGTATTCACAATACATACCTAACTAATCACATTGCATACATAGGTAGTAATTCAGAGTTTTGCCACGTATTTCATTACCACGTATTTGCCAAGATATTCATTGTTATTCGGGTGTTGTCACCTGTCACTCAGTGAAAACGCTTGGCTGGCATTATACAGCATCATTGATCTTACCTAGTGTGAAGGAGGTGACATAGCTTACGGCTTCTTCAATCATTTCCTGAATGTAAAAACTTTGCCAAGTTGCTTTAGATGTCTAGGACATCAGGCTGTAGCTGATAACTCTTTTTTGGAAAGCAAGGATATTAATTCCTATCAAGATACTAACAGCAAAAGAAGGAAGGATTTTCCTATTATAATAGCATACCTGGGATTTTCCAAGGATGAAAGTAAGAATACTTTAAAAGAGGAATGGATATTCCAAAACAAGATGCCTTCTTGAAGGGCATAGTAGTGCTAACCCATTTTTCTTAATAAAGGGTGTAGAACTGACCTTAGTCTTAAGGAATAACAAGAAAATCTTTTATTTAAATAAGAATTAGCTCAAATTCTGCTTTTATCCACAAAATTAACCTTTTTATGTTTTGGATCTATCAAGAATGTACTCTAAAGAGTACTAATATTTATATAACTTCACCGAGTTCTCTCAGCTTGCTTTAGGGAATTCAGTGTTTTGGAGATCCAAACTGTTTTCTGTGTCTAGACTTGGGTAGATGAGTTTCAAAACCTTGTATTACGTATTTTTTAAAACTAAATGGCATTATCTTAACCTCAAAAGCTGTCACACTTTTGTATTTTTATAATACGTATGCATTTGTTTTATAACAACATGAAGTCAAGAAAACCTTTTGTCAAACTAATTTTGAAAACAACTCAGTTGAAGTAAGAGTAGGAGCATAAAAGTTCAATTTTCAAATATTATTTTAAAAATGTTGAAGAAAATTAATTTGATGACCTTCATCACTGTTGTAATGATTTTTAATGTGTTTGGTATTTTAAATGCAAAAATATTTTTAAAATTTTGTTTTATAAGAAATAGATAAAGCAGCTTTTGATGTAAAAATACTCAACAAATGAAAGAAAGAAAAGGTATACTATAATGAACAAAAATCAAGATGAGAAGTTTATTGAAGAATAGTAAGATATGAAAGAAACACTATGCAAAATTTAAGGTAATAGGAAGGCAACTATATATTTGTATGTAATACATTAACTTTATTTATATGCATATTTACATTTATATATGTAAATTATATGTATGTTTATTGCATATATTATCAACACATATGTATATAGATAGACACACATATATAAACACACATATGTACAAGAATTTATATTGCATGCTGGGTTTCCATTTGTGTTTTCTTAAAAGTAAAAGGAATCAAAATAATCTATTACATTAATAACATGAATGAAATGTCAGTATTAAGAGAGAAAAGTTGGGTTTTTTTCATAAATTTCACTGTTCTGTTAATAGGAAAAATATTGATATAAAATAGACTTACACCAAGGACAATGATGAAATTATTTATATCCTAGCAGTATCTAAGGGACATTTTAACAGCAGCTTCTAACAGTACTTCCAAAACCAGCAATTTCTGTAACCTACCTAAAAAGATTCTGAAAAGGTTGGCTGAGGAGCACACTGACTCATTAACACTGATTTTCAGTTAGTGTTATAACACTGGGGAGATCACAGAATGAGAACAGAGCTAATGTTGGATTAACACTTTAAAAACAAAACAGGATATCCTCTGTCTGCCAATAAGGTATCAGCCCTGGGCAAAACAATAAATTACATTATATTATTTAATTAGTAAAGAATTAAAGTCATATAATTTATCCCACTGAATATTGGCAACTAATTTGTTATCTTTCTTTGATAAAGCTATAAATGTGGTATTCAAAATGTCATACAATTTAGATTCTGTAAGGAATCTCATTCATTGCCAAGCAAATGTGATCACTATGATCTTATCACCATGTGACATGTTAAATGGATTAAGAACTAGCCAACCCATAGATCTTGGCTTGATGCTATCTGGCACTCATAATCAGAGGCAAATGGAGGAGGGGTGGGATTTCATATAGCTTGGTATTAGTGTGACTGTCTCAGAAAGCTCTGTTCATTCCCTATTTCAGAAAGCGTTCTGATATACTGGAGAGTCGGTCTACATACATGAGCAACCAAAGTGGCACTACACATTAACAGACCCATAGTGCTCTGATTTTATCAAAGAAGAAAACTACAGAGAGAACTGCCCAACATCTTTTTTTTGTTTTTTTGTCCTAGAGGAATATTCTCAGTCAGATAGTGAATGATTCTTCAAAGTCCTATTTAGGAGGTTATAATACCGTATTGCCAAATCATGGAAAGCATAGCATCAATAACAACTACTGTTATTATACACATAATGCAATTGAGCGTAAAAATGTTAATTCAGAAAAGACAAAGGGTTTAAATGTCTACAGTGATAACTGTAGGAGATAATTTCCATGCAGCGCAATTTCACAATTGCTGTGCATTCAGTTACAAAGGACAAAATGCAAGGAAAAGAAAGGAGAATTATTTTCTAACATAACCAGGAAAGGGAAAGAGAATATTTGAAGAGATGTTATGAAAGATGAGAGCCAGAATTTGTGGAACAGATTGTCGAGAATTCCATCTTCTCTAGTGAAGAAGAGTGGCCATAAACCTAAGGAGCCATTTAAACTAGCTTTATGTGTTCTTTGAGTTGTGCCTGTGGTGCAGAACAGCCGCAGGAGATGTAGCAGCTGCATGGCTGGATTTGGCCTGGTTGAATTGTGAGCTTTTTATTCTCTATTATAGGAGTTATCAGAGACATAAATAGTGAGAAAGGCTACCTCAGTGTATGCTTACACTTTACTGGTATTTCCCTTCCAAACGACGTTATGTAATTGCCTTCTCTCCATGTATATCCTACAAAAATCACAAAATTTATTGACTTTTCATTGAGTTTCATTTACACGTCAGAGTGCCAGGTTAGCTGCATATCTCTTTCAATAGTGCACAGAAGGATCTTGCCATTATTAACTAAAGACAACATTTAAGCCAATGTAAACAACTGTGTAGAAAGTCTAACAAAGTAAAACTACTTACAATGCATTTGCTTAAAAGAAATGAACAGCAAAGAAGACCTAGATAATTTTAGGGGACACTTTTCAAAATATGTTATTATTACAGTATTGTATTCTCTTCCAAAATATTTATGCAAATCAAGCTATGTGTTTTACATTAGCTTGTTAACTATGTTGAAATTCCTACCTTTTTATCTTCACTATAACCCCCAGAATGATTGAGTGCTAAGGTGCAAGGAGTATATTTTCAATATATGGTTGTCAAAATATCCAAAGAAACATCTGTTTTTTCTTCAATGAAGCAGCTATGTTCTGGGGTTTTCTCTCCAAATCGTGAGGTACTGTAGAGTTTCATTTCAATGAGGAGTTTATTTCATATGGTACATGTATTTCATTCAGCTACCGTTATTGGGCAAAGGAAAAAGCAATATGAATTCTTTATTAAAATTTTATTTTGAGTTCATCTGTAAATTCTAGCTACTCAAATAGTGAAAGCAGCTTTATGTAAATAAATCATCAAATGTCTTCTCTGATGTTTTTATACTAACCAGAAAATAAAGTTAAAAATATGCAAAGAAGCCAGTAACTCCAGAGTCAAAATACAATCAAACCAGGCATAAACGTCCACCATATTCCAAGTACATCCAAAACCTAGTAAAAGAAGAACATGATAAATTCCTGAGAAGCTTAAACCGTATATCCTCATCCACATTATCCAAAGTTATAGGTGTTTCCAAAAGAACTCAAGCCCTTTCCTTATGCAAACAGACCTTTCAATTGAAACCTCTTTTTGTAGGGAAGTCCTTGCCCACCAACAGTCTTAGTTTCTTCCTCCTATTACACTTCCAAAATGTGCACGTAAATTACTTCTGTCCTCTGAGTTTGAGAAAAAGTTTAGAGATATACATATTACTGAGTAGGTGAAACAGAAGTTTTCTCAAATACAGTCAATATCTCATCTGAAATAAAGATGCTTCAATAGAATAATACTCATCTACATCAGACGAAGGCCCAGCTCAGACCACCGGAGGAGGCACAAGGGATGATACTGGGATGCAAAAATAGATGTCCAGTGCCACAAGCTGTCCTGATTAGCCTCCAGCTATGGCTCCAGCAGGGCATAATTCATTTGCACCCTGCTGTATCAGCCATCACCATGCAAAAGTCTTGGATGTCATCAGGCATATGAAAATCATACCATATACTAGATAATAGGTGGAGATATATATATATATATTATCTTAGAAATGTGATGGTTTTTGTCTTCCAGAACATCTTGACCTGATTCTGAATGAAATTTTATAAACTGACTGGAGCTGTATCATCTGTAAGCTTCTCATTAAGACAGATGCTGGGAAAAAAAAAGATGTCAAAGAAGGCTCTAATAGGTCACAAATATCTCACAGAACAACTGTCTCTCTATATACACTACTAAGCTGTAAAAAGTGGAGCATTCTTGTGGACAGAAGAATATAATTGGAATTAAAATGCTAGATATACGGGTCTTTTGAAGTGAAAAGCTCTTCAAGCTTTCATTGTGGACATTGGTGTCTTTATGAATATATAGTACTTTCTCATTTTATTGTGCTTTTCACAATAGGTATTGATGGTTAAATGTTTATTAAGTATATGTTTAGTATGATTAAACTATGAAATTTGAGTTTTATATAGAATCATAGAATCATAAACTCATAGAATTGTCTAGGTTGGAAGGGACCTTTAAGATCATTCAGTCCAACCATCAACTTAACACCGCCAAAACCACAACTAAACCACGTACCTAAGCTCCTCACCTACCCATCTTTTAAATACCTCCACAGATGGTGACTCAGCCACTTCTTTGAGCAACCTGTTCCAATGCTTGACAACCCTTTCAGTGAAGAGAATTTTCCTAATATCCAACGTAAACCTCTCCTGGCGCAACTTGAGGCCATTTCCTTTTGTCCTATCACTTCTTACCTGGGAGAAGAGACCAAACCCCACCTCATTATAACCTCCTTTCAGGCAGTTGTAGAGAGTGATAAGGTCTCCCCTCAGCCTCCTTTTCTCTAGACTAAACAATCTTAGGTCCCTCAGCCACTCCTTCTAAGACTTGTTCTCTAGACCCACCACCAGCTTCATTGCCCTTCTCTGGACATGCTCCAGCACCTCAATGTCTTTCTTGCAGTGAGAGGCCCAAAACCAAACACAGTATTCGAGGTGGGGCCTCACCAGCCCTGAGTGCAGGGGGACAATCACTTCCCCAGTCCTGCTCACAACCTCCTGATACAGGCCAGGATGCTATTGGCCTTCTTGGCCTTGGGCACACTACCGGCTAATATTCAGTGAACTGTTGACCAACACCCCCAGGTCCTTTTCTGCCAGGCAGCTTTCCAGCCACTTTTCTCTAAGCTTGTGATGCTGCATAGGGTTGTTGTGACCCAAGTGCAGGACCCACCACTTGGTGGCCTTGACCCATCGATGCAGCCTGTCCAGGTCCCTCTGTAGAAACATCCTACCCTCAAGCAGGTCGACACTCCCTCCTAACTTGGTGTCATCTGCAAACTTACTGAGGGTGCACTCAAACTTGTCCAGAGCATTGATAAAGATATTAAAGAGAACTTTTAATGAGGTTTGAAAATACAATCCAAACAGCAAATATCTAGACAATAGCTGCAGCTGTATCACAAAAAAAAGAAAAACTAAAAAAAACCCCCAACCTCTCATTAAGACCCTTAACTCCTTCACTACTTTCCTTTATTAACTTATACTTAATGAGAATTAGTCCACAGACAGCAAGACATACTGGAGGAACTGCTGTGTTTTGGCTAGCTGTAATCTCTGTCATATAACAAGTCTGCTCCATAATGGAAAAACAACATTCTCCTGCATGCCAGTTTTTTAATGGAATGTTGTGTCAGGAATGTGGAGCAATAGAAGAGATGTTTTCCTCCATTCTGACCTTTTATAGTAACAGTGATGCAGTTAAACCAAATGAAAGCTTGCAGTCCTAATAGCATAGCTTCAGAGAGGAAATTCTTGCCAAATAGTATCTAATTATCCACTGAATGTATTTCAGTATAAAAACATGTGTTAAAACCTTAGAATTTCTCAGCATAGGAAAAGTAACGTTGATAGGGAGAACAATTGTAAATTTTCAAATAATATTCCTTGAAAGTGCAATACAGGGACATCAGGGCACATAACTTCATAACCAAATAAAGCCCTTTTCTTCAGTCTGTGTTAGACAAAGTATTTCATGTTCAGCTGAAAACAACTGAATGAAGAAATGATCTTTTTTCTAAGAATCATGTGATTTGGAAAGACTAAACAAAACTAGATTTTCAAAACACACTAAAAAGTCCACTGTTGTTCCACTGGCTTGATTTTTGCCCTGAAACTGATGCTTTGATTACATCATTAAATATTTATTTTTTTCTGATTAAAAAAATTCCACTTTTATTATTCTCTTATGAAATAAGAATGAATATGTAAGTAAAACATAAGGTAGGAATGTCTTTCTGGAAAAAATCCTAAACAAGTTATCATTTACCTCTGATACCAGCCTTCTGTTTCAAAGTGACTTCTCTACTGTTTCCAAGATTAGTTTTGCCTACTTTGCCAAAACTAGCCTCAGTGCCCAATAGTATTCTGTCAGGCAATATTTTACAGCATTGCAAGAAATAACATTTTAAAAAAATAAAAACGATTTATTCTGCTGGTGTATTGTATTATTCCTGGCTGAAATGTAATCATTAAAATTATGGGAAAATAACAACAACAACAGTTAGCAAAAATTTAGCCTAAGGGCATACTCTGAACTCAGACAATAGCACTATCTGCTGTCACTTGCCACATTTGAAATGCTGTGTTGCATGTGACATCGTATGTTTCTCCCCCCCTTTCCCCCATTAACTGTCAAATCAGAAAGAAAATTAGAACAAATAGAAATAAATAAGTGTTGTGCAGCATTATAGTTATTTATCTGCTCTCTGGCAGTACCTACATCCCTCATATGTAGCTCAAGCACATTAAGATCCCACAGCCTCTGTCCATAATAGTTTATAATCTATTCACCTAGAAACTGCAGACACGAAAAGGGATCACTTATTTAGAGTTGTCTGGAAACTAAGATATCTCAGGTTTGCTATGTTACACAGATTTCCAGGTTCAGGTTTTCTCTCAAGATATGTTAAGGTGACCGATAGAAACCATCTGCAGAAGACCCCAAATAACTTTTTTTCACAAGAGAGCTCTTACCCACATGCAAGAAGACAGTACAAGGGGTTTTGTTCTGAATTGCTCTTTTCTTCTGAACAGATTTTTCTGAATCTGTTCCGCATCATCTAAAATAATTAAGTAGTTATTGATACAGAGATAAATAGTAAGACAAACATTAGGACACTTGTTCAGGTGGCTATATGTCAAATACAGGTTTTACCTTCAGTAACCCTAGAGAACCAAAAGATAATTGTCAGGTCTACAATACTTACTTTTGGTTAAACTATCAATACAAGCTCTACCTGAAGATGTCTCATGTTACCTTAAATGTTTCTCTTAAAATGGGATGTCACAACCTCCAAAGGGACTGTTTCTTTCCACTAATATGAGGGGACTTTTGTCAACGACAATTCAAACATTAGCTTCAGATATCTCAGTTAATTGGAATGAAACCTACCTAAAGATACATATCTCAGATGTAAGCTGTCTTTATTAACAGCAAATCAAAGAGTGTCATTCTGAGGATGTCTCATTCCTGAATATGTCTTCCAGGTGGATACTCCACCACATAGCAGGAGATGTGGTTTGAGACACTCCCCAGATAAGACTGACATCCTTGTTAGTGTAAAAATCTCACCTTTGAGTAAATGATGAATGCCTCCCTCTCAACCAATTTTTTTAATATGTCCCACCACACCTTTTCCTCTCTCTCCTTTCTTTTCCTTACAAATACGCCTGGAATCTTTTGTGCAAATAAACACCAAATTCCTTGATTTTTTTTCTCATTTTCATGAAGACAACAGTAAATCCATATTGAAATCAAACTCTGATTGGGGATGGTGTCTTCCACCGATTTTCTGTTCATCTGCCATACTGAACACTTGACTGTTTGCATGTGGCAGGATGAAAGAATATTGGTTTAAGTCCAGAGCTGTGGGTTTCCTTTCTTTTTTCTCCTGTAGCTTTTACAGATACTATACAAAGGTGACAGGACGTGATCACATGTAATCCAAATAAGGTCTCAATGTCAGAGATTGTGATATGAGCACATGGGCTGCAACTCATACTTAAGTTGTTCTTAATATATCATAGACCACTAATGGCTCTAAAGACAAAACTGTATCAATCCTCTTGGATTTTTTTTTCCCTAAGCCAATTACTTGAAGTTCTTTAAGTTAAATTACAGTCTCCATACTATAGGAATTTATGTCATGCCTCCATGTGTACGAGATTTTTCATATCTACACTGAATGATAAATTTACCATGAGAATGCAAGCTCAACGATGAAGAAATTTTACAAACACATTGGCCAGTAATCTAAATAACAAAGAAATCATCTAGCATATTCCCAAATCTGCAAAGATTTTAAGCAGCCTTCAGCACCTTCAGATATTTAATTTTAATTGCGTGTTTGTTAAAACTTATGTTATTACAGTATTGCATAATAATTCTTTCAGGTTAAAAAAAAGAAAGATTTATATTCTTAGCTCATTTTAATATTTTAAAGTCAGAAGAGTGACTTTAAGCTTTGCTTGTGATACTCCCTAGTTCTTTCACAGTGACTTCTATAACAGATTTCGATGTCAAGCAGAAACATAAATACAAAAATCACATTCAAGTCTCCCTTTGATTTTAAACCTATAATCAAGGTGTTGATGATAAATAAGACAGAACAGAATTCAATTCTTCTGTCTCCTTCTGTCAGTTAAGGAATCTCTTCTAAAGATATCCAAGGTACAAGGATGACTAAGAACGTTATTTTTTTAGGATCAGTTTATCTATTAAAGGTTCTAAAATGTAACCAGATCCCTTACAGTACAAAGTTGCAATCAATGCCCTGACATTTAATAAATTTTATAATAAATAGCATTAATATAGTAAAATAAATGAAAATATTCATGGACAATATCTTATGAATTCTCAGATAGAAGCAACATAGAAGTAGTGGACAGATCAATAACATGACTGAAATTTTCTTATCTAACTCTATATCTCAAAAATAATCTAGGTAAATCATGCACATCCCCTACAGTCAGTGAAGATAAAGAACATATACTTGGGAAAAAATTAATAACACGTGGTATAGGTAGCTCTATAGGGTGGGGGACAATGAATCACCTCTTTCTGTATATTATTGTGGACTGTTAACTGTAGCAATCCTTGACAACTAGCTTAAACTCTATAGCAATGTTCTTGATGGTTGCAATTTGGACAAATGAGCTGGCACCCTCTGACTGAAGAACCGCCTAAGCTTTGGTGCACAAGTAGTCCTGAGTGCTATTTTTAAGCTAATAAGCTCTGTTGTATGCAGCTAAACTGTTGCTACACTATGTGAACATATTTGCTCAGGTCAATAGTGCTCAAGTCAGGTGCTCCACTGAGCAGTGCCATCACGCCCAAGTGTGTCCTGGGAGGGGATATTAGTACAAAAAGGACAGTGATTTGATCAGAAAGACCTGAAAAACTGTGAAAACAGCATTAATAAAAAAGCGAAAAAAAAATCCCAACCAGTTTGCCTCCAAAAAAACCCCACAACCTCCCCAGAATAAACACACCAGTGTTTCTGATTGCTGGAAGAAATAAATTCTGCAGATATTTTTCAGCCTGCTTGAAAGCTATTGCTTTATTTCATTTCAATGAGTGTTAGACAAATAAAAGTTTTTGATTTAATCTTTTATAAATGGTGTTCTTGTATGAATCCTAGATATTTTGTATCAAAAAATGAATGACAATATTTCTGTGATGTACTGAAATCCTTACTTAACAACAACACAATTAAAATATAGAGGAAACAGACCTGAGAAAATGCTATATATAAGGCTCCAGAACAATCCAACAGTAGTTAGATGTCTCATTAACTGTTAGCTACTTTTCAGTCATCATTATGCTGCTCTGGATAGAAAAAAATTCCTCTTTATACTTAGTAGGCTATACTTTTGACAAGTAAACTTTCATTGCAAACAATGCTCCTTCCTTCCTTCCTTCCTTCCTTCCTTCCTTTCTTTCTTCTNCAGCAGTCCTTCGCTCCTCCGGGCACTCAGACACATCTCGTTCTTTTGCTCCTTCCTTCCTTCCTTCCTTCCTTCCTTCCTTCCTTCCTTCCTTCCTTCCTTCCTTCCTTCTCCCTATTTGGAACTCTGTTTTCTCTTAAGTCTTTGCAGACAAATAGTCTTTAACTATTTTCTTATTCCTATATAATTTGTCCTAACACTTTTACAATTCAATCATCTCAATGATTTCTGGGAAAACAAAACAAAATAAACCTAGTCTTTCTCTCCTACCTAAAAAAGAAGGCCAAGATGAGCCATAAAGCAAGGGGTGAGAGGAGGTGGTATTTTATAATGGAAAGAGAAATCCATTCCTGTTTTAAGAGCCTTAGTATAGCACTATATAAATCTTATTAATCTCAGTTCAACTATAGTAAAAGGTTTTGTTGGGGTGATATAGAAAGGATTTAGAAAATTGGCACAAACAAAATGTCACAACAAGTTTTGAACATGGTGTACCGCAAAGCCAGGTTAGAAGCTTGATGACTGCTGAACAGCTACCAAATATACACAATGAATGGGAGACAGACACTTTATCTACCATGACTGAATAAAGGTGTTTGTCTATCTTAATCTAGACGACTACCTAATTTAAATTATCTGATGTTTCTAAGGATGGGCGTAGTAGATAAGTAAGATGGAGTGTAGAAAGAGTGAGCTGCCAAGTCATCTTGAAAAAGACTCTCATCTCTGAAGACAGTTTTGTTCCTTGTTGACGTGTACAATATCATTACCCCAAAAGACTATGAGTATGTACAGGTAGGGTACATCTAGCTTCCATTATGTCGTGTAGCAATAGGTACACTTTATTTGACTAAACACTACATACTTAAAAAACGCAGTGAACACATGACAGTAAATACATATAGAGTTTAGTCCATCCTTTTGATTAAAAGAAAAGAAGACACTATCTGACTAAGTTCATGCAACAATTTCTTTTTCTAAACTCAGTTAAAATTGGAGTTGTATGCTGCTTTTTGTTTAGGTGGCCTAAAGGGTGATACTATTGTAAGCAACTGCTATGAATTTTAACTACAGAGAAAAGCCTATTTGACGTAATTTTAAAGAAGCACATAGCATTGTCCATCAAATTGCAACAAGGGATACATTCCCACATAAAACAGTTCTACCTATCAGTTCCTATTCAATTTGAAAACAACACTGATGAGAGGTCCTCAAGATGTTCGTCAGGTTCTCAAAGTCAATATTTCACAAACATAGCAGATCATGAAATACAATTTATGTAGGAAATGAGCCAAGTTATAATTTTGTTAATTTAAGACCATCAGTGGAGTAAGTTTACCCACAGAAATCATCCTAAATATAATTAAAGGATATAACCATAAATAGTATTAATGTGAAGCTGTTCTCCAAGTGTTAAGTGGTTGTTATGGTGATAACATATTAAACTAAAAATTACTATGAAAGTTACTCAATATTAATTCTAAATTCGCAGAACTATCAAGAGAGTTAGGAAATGAAGATTTTAAAAAATTACTCAAAACACCTGCATGTGTTTCATGTGCAAAATTAATTGCCATATTAAATTAGCAGAATGACATTAACATTAAGGGACCATTAGTATCATTCATAATTATTCATTATCTTTAAGTTGAATCATATGTCATTTCCTTGACATACTGAATTTATTATTAAAAGGGTTAGCTTTCCAAAACTCTAATTATGGATATAAAGCATATAGAATATATAATATACATAGTAAGGAAACATAAAGACAAATAATCTCAAGAAATTTTCTGTAAAGAATGGAATATTTTATCTAGAAACATAATCCAGTTAGACTGAAAGCTGGGATAGAGGCAGTAAGTTAGAATAGCATATTGTGAAGGAAAATGAAGAAAAAAGAAAAGCAATGGCATCAAGGAAGTCAGTGAATGTTTTTCTTGATAGTCCAGATGTTACAGCACATGTTTTTCATTAAATTCTTTAAACTAGGGTGTGTCAAATGTCCCCAAAATGCTATTTGGTGTATAACATAGTTTCAAGAGCTGAGTCTTTGTTTTTTCATAAATTTATTTTCATTGTTCATATGAAGATATTTGCTTCCGTTTGAGACTCTACACATAGACTGTACAACCAGCCTGAGCTGTACTTTGATTCTGGATTATCAGTTTACACACACATACAAATATAATTTAACATTTATTCCAGTACAGATTTATGATAATATAAACTACGGGTTGTAGAACCATGAGTCTAATCTTTATTCAAGTGCTCTGTGACAGATGGAGTGGCTTCTTGGTCCCAGTTCTCTCCTGACATACTCCTAAGTGGCAATTAGTCTATGTCTTACATAGCCTCAGCTGTTCTGCACCAACAATGATAAACAATAATAAAAGCTGTACTGGCTTCAGTGGAGCCACACGAGCTGAAACTGTGATGCTGAGTTCCCAAAGAGTCAATGTAGTGATAGCTACCAACAAAAGCAAAACCATACATATCAAAATTATCTTAAGTTTTTTAGGAAAACAATAGAATTAAATAAATAATAATAATAAAAAAAAAAGTAGGCATTCTTAAAAAAGACCATCAATTTCTTCATGTTTATACATGTGCAAATAGGTTCAATGTGTATAGGAGACTGAAATGAAGTATTTTCTCCTCCTCTGAGCCTACTCACTTACACACAAACATCTTTAGAGACTTAATGCCTGCCACCATCCTGGAGACAGCTCTTACTGTGTCAGAACAGGAATTCCAGAAAGCAGACCCTAGCCTAGGAGTCACACGCACATCTTGAAAAGAATGGCAAGGAGTATGTCTTGAGCCATTGCACATTCTTCTTTCTTGAGTCTTGTACTCTTTTCACATGTTTCTCTGACAGAGTTCAGCACTATTCTTTGATTATTAGGTACTAATATTATTTAGTATTTACAGGAGTGTACAAAGCTTAAGAAAAGTTCCAAAACCAATGGATGAACTGTACCTTTCCCAAAATATACAAGTATATTCACAGAGTTCAGGTTTGCATTTAGGGTTGCTTGAAAATCATCTCTTTTCTTATAAGTCTGCTGCTAGTTATGACAAATGGACCCCAGAACAACATTTATTATTCAGTTTTTCAATTAAAAAAATATCCATGGACATCAGTTATTTGGCTTCAGCCCTTTCTCTGTAAAGTCACAAATACTGCAACTATAAGGGTGGCGGTTGCCACAATTAATTTCTTTTGATTTCAGAGCATTCAAGAAATAGATTATGCTATACCTGGCTCACCTTTGATGATCTTGTTAAATTTAAAAAAAAAAATAAAATCGTTATTTTAAGATAGGAAAAGATTGGGCATTGCATCACCTAAGATGAACCTGCACCCTAAAAAGAATAATAACCTAATGAGCTGCAGTCAGCTCTTGATAGTAGTGGAAAGATAGTGATAGCTTGTCTTATTGCAGTTTAACTTCTCAGCCTCCTCTTTCTCCATGTCCTCACCCTGTCTTTGCTCAGCAACTACTGGAAATTAAGAAATTTATCTAACCTTTTCTTTCACAGATGTTCTGCAGCAAGACCACTGTCTGTCATATCCCCACATGAACCCTAAAGGTGGACACTCTTTTTACTGCCTATGTAGCCTCACGTGTTCTGTGTGTCTGGGTAAGGGGAAACAGCTATTCCACAATGCTCTCTGTCTTGAAATAGCTCATGTGTTCCTTGTACCCAGAACTGTGCCCCTGAGACAATTCAGTGTCTCTCTACTGGAAATCTACTCTCTCCTTACTTGGAGTCTCCTCTTTTGGCAGGAAAAAAGTACCACTGTTAATTTGGAACAGCAAACAACACCCATTCAACAAAATCAATATCTATGACCCATCACATACAAAGTCCTATTTCCAGCTGATCCCAAGGGCAGGGACAATGTTTGCTTGTTTTTTTCCTTGCCTTTTTCTCTCTAATTGAAGCATCTGTCCTTAAATTCATTCTTTTACAAGTTATGCTGTGCACCACAAGTTAAAAATAGCAAAATGTTAACTGAAGTAAGAAGAACTAAAACCCATAAAAATGAATCGGATGGTTTTTTTCCACATACCTGGAGTTTTTCAGATCAAATTGTACCCCTACTCCGACACATAAATTTTGAACTATCTTGTAATATTTGGATCAATGATTTAAAAAGCTTTCTTTTTTTTCTTTACTTGTACAATTCTTGTCCTTTATTGTGATTGACTCTTCGCTGAAGTACCTATAGGCATTAGGTAAGCCAAGTGCAGCTGGTGAATTGGAATGGAGTAATTGACGGGAGTCAATTGCCTGTACACAATTATCGTCTCTATTACTCTGTAAAACTATTTTACATGTTTCCTGCTTAAAGCACAGTTACTTCTATATTATTGACCTTTCTTCTATTACTTTCAATATCCTTTAAGATGATTGACAATAGGTTTTTTAGCTACTGATTTTGTTCACAGTCGACTTGGCCATTTCGTACTTCTGTTTTCTTACCCACTTGGATTCTGAACAAACAAGATATCTGAAGACCTCCCAACTCATTAACCCTACATCCTTTCTTAGGGAGAAACCACCTCACATAATCCAACTCCCAAATCTTTAAAATGAAATGGAATCAGAGTGGTTTCTTTTGCATAAAATTAGGAATAATTGTAAAAATAACAATAATTATTTATTCTAGGGTATCACTGATGAGATGGCTATATCAATTGACAATCTGTCCCATTTCATTCTTATTTTAATATTGTCCTGTAGACTAGTTGTTATTTTCCTCATTTTATCTCCATATGCTAACAGACAACTGTTGTGTTTCCCCATCAAATTTCGCTTGACCAAAACTTGTTTTCTATCTTTTCCAGATATGGTATACTGTTCATTCCTCCAATACTTTAGTAGTTTGTCTTTATAGATGTTCAGTTTTGAATGACTTTTTCCTTGCTGGAAACATCACAGTATTGTGGCCTGGGTCTTATCACTGCCTTTTAATGGATTTTCTCTCTCTCTCTCTTGTCTTTTTTTTTT
>VYXH01012314.1:102-12928 GCA_013397275.1 Burhinus bistriatus | reverse complement strand
TTTTTTTTTTTTTTAAAGATAATGACAAGGAAGTCATAACAAGTATTTATAGACACCTAATTTTTCTCCTCCCAGTAGAATAGCTTTCATGGTATTTCTCCGAAATAATCTTTGACTTCTTTAGTTTTACTGATATCTTTGCTTTGTTTGTATAAATTTTCACTGATCTTATTAATAGGGTGATATTGCTCACTATTTTTCTTTTATTTCTGTTTCTCTGAAGAGATGATACGTTTCTAATGTGTTCCGGTCCTGACTGTTGCTTTTTTAGGTTTCTGCTGCCATTCAACTATCACCCTACAGATTATGTATTTGTATTGCAAGTTCTTCCTTCCAGTTTTCTGAGCTTCTTATATTAACACAGAGTTGATAATTTCTTGCTGACCACCTTCTCTGTGTTATTATCATTCCTGAGAATCTCTGCAAAGGTGATGTTTTCTTTCTTCCTGGTGACCATTTTATAGAATCATAGAATCATTTTGGTTGGAAAAGACCTTTAAGATCATTCAGTCCAACCATCAACTTAAAACGGCCAAAACCACAACTAAACCATGTCCCTAAGCACCTCACCTACCCATCTTTTAAATACCTCCACAGATGGTGACTCAACCACTTCTTTGAGCAACCTGTTCCAATGCTTGACAACCCTTTCGGTGAAGAGAATTTTCCTAATATCCAATCTAAATCTCTCCTGGCGCAACTTGAGGCCATTTCCTTTTGTCCTATCACTTCTTACCTGGGAGAAGAGACCAAACCCCACCTCACTACAACCTCCTTTCAGGTAGTTGTAGAGAGTGATAAGGTCTCCCCTCAGCCTCCTTTTCTTCAGACTAAACAATCTCAGGTCCCTCAGCCACTCCTTCTAAGACTTGTTCTCTAGACCCCCCACCAGCTTCATTGCCCTTCTCTGGACATGCTCCAGCACCTCAATGTCTTTCTTGCAGTGAGGGGCCCAAAACCGAACACAGTATCCAAGGTGCAGCCTCACCAGCCCTGAGTGCAGGGGGACAATCACTTCCCTAGTCCTGCTGACCACACTATTCCTGATAAAAAACAGGATGCTGTTGGCCTTCTTGGCCATTTGGGCACACTGCTGGCTCATATTCAGCCGGCTGTTGTCCGATACCCCCAGGTCCTTTTCCACTCTTTCCATTTTCTATTACTGATACTCTGTCTGCTACTGTTCCCTTATGCAACAGCTTTTCCCTCATCATGAGTATTAATATCAGATTGGAAATTAGTTCACCACTTTCTCATCTCTAGTTCTTCTCCTGTTTGTTAATCTCCGTTATACTGTCCTAACCTCCAAAGACTGAAGACAGTCCAGTAGTCCTTTCTAACCTCTATTTTTCTATGATTCTGTCATCCAAACCTGTCTTCTTCAGCATCTTTTCAGTCTTGACAGAGTCCTAATTAATTCTTGAGAGAATTTCTCAGTGTAATGTTTTCCAACTGAAAAGTTTATTCATGATTTTTCTGGTCTTTCCAGCAGTCCTTAGTCGTGTAGCACAGTTTTTCAATCTCCAGATTCACTGCAGTTACAAGACTGTTCATTTTTCTTAATAAATAGTCAACAGCTATGCAGTTCTGGCTGGTACCTGTGAATTTCAGCCTTCCTTATTCCATCCACCTCAAGAGTACCTTGTCTAAGACAGTCTTTTGTGTATTCCTAAGTTAGCATCAATACCTTTCATCTTAACCAAACAATTGCCACAGTCATAGCGATTAAAAGTCTCTAAAAATTTATATGTTACTAAAATAAGCAAAAGGAAAATCTTAAACTTCCATTTTCCTTAGTCCAATGTAAACAAATATTTCAGGTGCTTCGGATGCAGAGCAAAAGCACTTCTTCACTTGGCAAAAAGTCTTACTACTTCCATTAAACTGATCTTGAAATGTTGTGCAGGAGTCCATTTGCTCCTCAAGACTTGATCCCAAGTAAGATATTTGGTTAACTCTAGGCATGCGCCACTGGTGCTATCTTCCAAGAAACTGGGCCAACTGCTTTTGTGTGACCCATTAATGGAATGGAACTGTTACCTGTTACGCTATCGTTCTTCTTTCTAAGACTCCAGTACCCAAATATCTCACTTTCATCTTCCTGTTATCTCAAGAGTTATCTGCTCCATTCTTATTAATAATCTCCCTTCATCTTTTTCTTCTCCCCCTTCTTTTCCTTTGAACTAACATGAGTGAAAAAATAACCTTACAAAGTCTCTATGTAAGAAACTCTCAAATCAATGAGAATTCTGCAGGAATAGAGACTTACTTAATCATCCAAATGTTATTTGGCTGATGTTAAAAAGTCAGCAGGAGGAGCTCACAACATTAATTTTAATCAGTTGTTTAATAATTCTTCAAAACAGTGCCTCTTATATAAAACCTGTTTGCACAAATCCCCTTGATGTTTGGACACAGCATATATCTGAATATAACTGAACTTGTATTTAAAATTTAACAAATGTGATAGATGTCTCTTGAGGAGGAGCAGCTGGACCTCTGGATGTGAAAGCTGTGAGTCCTTATTGCCTGAACTAAATGACCTAGCTTTCCTAGCTCAAAGGCTAGATTAGATTAAAAAATGATTTGTAGTCCAGTCACTATGGAGGGATTGAAAAACCCACTAATTGTGGGATACGTGCATATTCACATAATGTTTTCCTTTATTATTTACCCTTGGTTACTGCCTAGTCTGAGCAGACTGGTCTAAGTATGGCTTCAAAAATCTCTTTAGTTTTAATTCCAGAAAGATCATTCATTTTGACCTTCTCCCTAGGTTGTTTGGAGCAGTCTGCACTTAACTTTCTACCTTAGACACAGCCCCAAACCAAATCCAGTGATCCAAAAATCAGTTTTATGGAGAAACACACTGAGGAGAGGAGTCAGAGATGGGAAGAGCCTATTAGGGCATCCTCCAGCCATTACATTCACGCATACACTCACTTGAGGAAAATGCTTAGAGCAGAAAATTGCACAATACAGATTTATAAAGTTCCTGTGTGTAGCAGTAAATAGGCAGGATTTAAATTTAAAACTGATAAAAGGATATACTTTGTTGCACATGCATAATGAACCTAGAGAGCTCATTGCCACAAAAATATCACTGAGGCAGTAAAGATTAGCAGAATTTTAAAAAGGATTAAACATTTATATGGATAATGAGAACATTCACATTTGCATGGAATTAGTTTTATTTCTTTTTTAAAAACAAGTTACAAACTATCTTATTTCAGGACATAAAACAACAGGTAGCCATTGGGAATAGGAAGAAATTTCCTCTCTCAGGAAAGTTACTGCATAATTGTTCATTTCAGCTTCTTTATGGGTATATGGTTCTAGTCACTGACAGCAGCAAGATGCCGGACTACACACAAATATTGCTCAATCAAGAGTAGCAATTACCAGGCTCCTATTGACTTATGTTAATGGCCGCAGGGTTACTATGGTGGAAAAATAAATGTTTTGCTATTCAAATTCGTTCACAAGAAGATGAAGGTGACACACAGACATAGAAATGTTTTATAAGGAATTCCTGCTTCTTTTGCAGCATGGAATGCTTCTGGATAGATGTTTCACGGAGTATTTAACGAGTGAGTGACATAGAAATAAAATTATTGGCATGAACAAGTTAATGACCAATTAAGTACAAAAACAAAACTAAATTACTTGCATTGGTATCTAATTTAAAACTGTGATTGTAATCCAGGTAATGGAGCTCTGCTGGAAGTGTTCTTAGCACTCCCCTAACAAAAAAGTCATTACTGACTGGCCTGCTGCTTCATATAATTGCTGTGATAAGCCACTGCAAATATAATTGGCTTTAGCTGAAAAATATTTCATCATAAAGCAAGAACAACAGTTGTACTTTGATTTATGTATTTATAGCAACTTAAGGAAGATCATTAACATATTTAGTTTCCAGACATTTTTACTAAGCCAGAAAATGCAATGAAAAGATCTTAAAGGATCTTTAAGAAAGAATACACTTTTCCTTAATTTTTTTCCTTTTGAACACTGTAATGACTTAAATAAGCACATTTAGTCTGTTAGAGGCAAAAGGGACTTCAGCTTCATTTCTGTACTCTTTTGGCAAGTTTTGCTATTATAGTACACTCTGAGAAGCTTGCTAGTCCTAAACAGATTCTGATGGATTGTGTATATTTTTGTGCTTTTATGGATGTTCAGTATCATGCTCTGTTCCCTTGTTTGTCCAGCTCAAACAACCAGGAATTTGTAGTAGTGATAGATAAGTATCTTTAAAATATTGAGTGTGAATACTCAATGGAAAACCATAAAAACCCCGAATTTTATTCTCTTGCTTAAGAACCCCAATTCTCATTCTTTCGATGCTTGTTCTAAGGAATAAGTTTATCACGTTTTCCTAGAAACACTCATTTTTTATTGAGTATTAAGCATATTCATGACAAGCTCATTTTAAAAAGTGTGTACACTGGAAACCTAATTATAAAGAGCTGCAGTCAGCCAGTCATGAAATACAACATCAAGTCATGTAACACGTGACTTGTGCGTCCAATCAAACCTAATCAAAGCCATTTAGAAAATCTGTGCTGGCTACCACAATTAGCAATTTAGCTAGACACTTTTGTGTATCCTTATTCCTCTCTTGGCATATACAAACACAGACACTGCATATGCTCCTTGCCATTCCAACAGAAAATTGTACGGAGTAGTTTGCATATTTAAATCTCAGAGTCTTAAAACTTCAACTACCTAACTAAACAAGTACATACATAAATAAGTAAACAAAGCAACCAACCATATGTGGGGGTTTTATTTATTTAAGTAAAATATTTTAAAAATAATTTTTTAAATTTAAGTAAAATTTTAAATTTAAGTAAAATATTTTAAAAATAATTTTTCAACAAGCATTTTTTAACAACATTCTAACATTCTTTTGAAGCCAAAATTCAGAAATCTTCGAAGTGTTTTTGTAGATTGTAGTTGTCAATGTCAGCTAAGGCTTTTGATAAAACTTTATAGAATTTTTTACTAGGAACTCATAAAATTCTTCATAATAACCTGAAAGGTACATCTGGCCTAGTAATTCAGCCCAGTCTTGCAAACTCTTTGGAGCATACTGACCTTTGAGTATGAAAGAAGTTCCACTGACACTAATGGATTTTGGATCAAACCATAAAAAGAGCAACCATCCAAAGTAGCACCTCTCATCACCAGAGAACTGCATCTGTTCTCTTCCTATATCATTAGCACAAAGAGCCAACCATTCATAAAGGTTACAATGTCATTGTGAAGAAATTCAGAAGTCACTGATACTGCATTATAATCAGCATGTCTTTGGAAATATTAAATCATCCACTGAGTTAAAAAGTGGTCTGATCTAGTGCTTCATCCCATGTATAATATAATAGTACTGCTTGATATTTAGGTTAAAGAGCCGAAGATAGGGAATAAGTATGATTATTTTAAGTCGTAAATACTGAAGCTGGTCTCCTCTACTAAGCAGTATAGATACAGTGCAGAAAAACATGTCCTGTTCCCACTGGAAAGAATATAGGAATTTTTATGTTAGAACATCTGTGTTTGAAATGTTAACTTTCTCTTACTATGAATATAATTTAATTAGAAACAATAACATTTTCATAATGCTAGCAATTGTTTTTCCACTGAACTATTGTACGAGATCTGGTTGGGCTGGAGACAATTTTCCTCACAGAAGCACAGAAGCTCTTCTGATGCTGTGTCTTGGATTTGTGACTAAAGCCATGTTGATAACACAACTGTGTTTTGGCTGTTGCTTGGGTAGTGCTTACACAGTGTCGGGGTGCGTTAGGTTGACCTGGTGTCCTGGTTTGAGCAACACAGAACTAATTTCTTTTCTAATGCTTGGGAAAGTTGTACTTTTAGAAGACTCTAGTGTTTGAATTTGTGAAAATATTTACTTTATAGACAGCTATGGTGTGTGGGTTTCAAGGTCTCAGTGTTGTTGAGCTTGCCGGGTGCAGGGATGAGGAGGAAGGAGACCCAGGTACTTGACCCAAGGTGGCCAACAGGATTTTANCTTTGTCTTTGCTGCTTCTTCTTCTTCATGCTCTTCCGCTGCTCCAGTGTGGGTTCTCCCCCACAGGAGACAGTATCCATGAACTTCTCTAAGGTGGGTCCTTCCCACAGGCTGTGGTTCTTCACAAGCTGTTCCAACATGGGTTCTTTCCACTGGGTACAGTCCTTCAGAAACAGACTGCTCCAGCATGGGTGCCCCATGGGGTCATAAGTCCTGTCAGAAATCCTGTTCCAGTGTGGACTCCTCTCTCCATGGGGCCACAGGCCCTGCTAGGAACCTGTTCCAGCGCAGGCTTCCCACAGGGTCACAACTTCCTTCAGGGCACATCCACCTGCTTTGATGTGGAGTCCTTCACTGGCTGCAGGTTCATATCTGCTCCACCATGGACCTCCATGGGCTGCAGGGAGACAGCCTGCCTCACGATGACCTTCACCACAGGCTGCAAGGGGAATCTCTGCTCAGGCACCTGAAGCACCTCCTCCCTCTCTATTTTCACCGATCTTGGTGTCTGCATAGCTGTTTCTCACATATTCTCACTCCTTTCTATCAGCTGCTGTTGTGCAGCAGTTTTTACCCCTTCCTAAATACATTTTCTCAGTGGTCCCACCACCGTTGTTGATTGGCTCAGCTTTTGCCAGTGGTGGGTCCGTCTTGGAGCCAGCTGGAAGTGGATCCATCTGACATCCAACCAAGGCCAGGTTGTATGGAGCTTTGAGTAACCTGGTCTAGTAGAAGGTGTCCCTGGCCATGGCAGGGGGATTGGAACTAGATGATCTTTAAGGTCCCTTCCAACCCAAACCATTTTATGATTTTATGATTCTATGATTCTGTGACATGGGGGCAGCTTCTGGCATCTTCTCACAGAAGCCACCCCTGCAGCCACATGACTGCCAAAACCTTGCCACAAAAACCCAGTACAAAGGGTTTTTTCTTTTTGTTACTCTTCCTCCACAGCAAGTAAGCTGGGTGTCATCAAGAAACTGGGCGGGGACATAGCCAGGACAGCTGACACACATTGATCAAAGGGATATTCCATGCCATATAATGTCATGTTCGGCAATAAAAACTGGGGTAGACAAAGAAAAAGGTAAGGGTTTTGTCTTCCACTGGGGCTGTGGGTCAGACACTAGATGGGCATTAGTCTGCTTGTGGAAGGTGGTGAATGGTTCCCTTTGCATTATTTTTTTTTCTTTCACTTACTAAACTATCTTTATCTTGACCCATGAGTTTTGTCACTCTTTCTCTTATTGTCTCTCTCATCCCATTGTGGGAAAGAGAGCAGGGAAGGAGTGAGCAACCGTGTGGGTGCTTAGCCGCTAGCCAGGGTCAACCCACAACAGCTATGTGCTTGATAAAGTCATAGTTATTGTAAAAAGTCTTGTTACATAAAAACTTGCACCCAGTTCTCCAGCTAAATGAACTGAAATGGTCTGAAATTATCAAGGAGAACATGTTGCCGTTGACATCTCAGTAGACTGATACCTGATGGGTTACATGATGGCATCTACTAGACATGCAGAGCTGGAAGAGCACTGCCTGATAGCACCCTGCATGAGAATAAGAAAGATCTCATCAACCTGTGATCTCAACTAGCAGAAGTGTCATGTTTAAGAAGTAGGTACTGCAGTTTTCTAAAGTAACATTCAACAAACATGATGTGAGCAGATACTCTCATTATATTTCTCTGTCTATTTTGAATCAGAACCACAGAATTCATTTGCTCATTAAGCTATTCACCTGGTTCTGTGTAACCTATTTAGACATAAAATTGTCACTCAAGAAGTAGTGACACAGCGGGAGTTTTGACCACTGCTGTGTGTTATCTATAAACAACATCAGAAAGAAACTTCACCAAAAATCAGTATCACCCAAAAGAGCGTAATCTTTCCTGTGTTGCTCAAGTTTTTAAATAGATTGAACCATGGAGTTGTTTCTGTGTAATACTCCAAATATACAAATCCATCCAGAAATTTACCTGCTCAGTTTCATGTATCATTTAGGTACACAATATGTTCACCCACACAAATCTGCGTTCTCTAGAAATTGTTTCATGGACATCTGTTCTTTCTCCTAATCTTGCTCACTGCCCACAAGAAGCTACCACTGCCCTTATGAAAAAAAGGAAAAAAATTCTTTCTATGCAAATTCTGAACAATGTAAGCACTCTGTCACTTACTTAGTATTGCTGTCCGGGTCCAGGGAAATTTAGGAACTCATTGACCTCAATTCTTTGTTACAGTGTTTCTCAGTCCCTAGAGTGTTGTTTATTCTCTGCTTCATTAGAAATTAAAATAATTTAAGATTGTTCCTGACCTAGCTTTTTGAGGATTTTATTGGGACAATGATGCATGAGAGAATTCCAGCAGAATGGAATGAGGAACAGCAATTGTAGGATAATAGGTCACTGGGAGGTGGACACCCCTCCAACTGATGCATTGGCTTAACACACTGAACAGTGCAGAAGACTCAGTAAGAAAGGGAACCTTGCTTTACATTGTTATGTTATTTTTCCTACTTTTCAAAAGGTGATTTTGGTTTTGCTTGCTAAATTTCAGCTGGTAAGTCATTAATCAATTAGAAGTTTATTTATTAGGCATGTCTTTAACAGATCTGAGATCAATGCAGGTTATCTACATCACAACACATGAAATAAATGCTCTTCTTTCAAGCTAAGGACTCTACTGTTTACTTTCTGTGAAGAAAATATAATGTACTGGTGATTATGTTTTACAAAACTAAAATAATTGAGAGAAGGTTTTTCATGGCTCCGTACGTATGTGTGTTAGGAACATAGTTACCAAGAGGCTGATTACAGCTTCTGCTATTTAAAACTCTAAGTGTTCCTGCACTTGCATGAATTTGAACAATTTAGGTATTGCTCTAAATTATGACTGTTCTTTGTGATTCCCCAGGGGACCACACTCTAGCTGGGAATTACCAAAATAAGTCTCACTTTATCTCCAGCTTGCAAGCAACCTGATCACATCACACAATGCGAAAATGTATGCTATCCTAAAGAAAAAGAAAAACTCTTGGGGATGGGTCCTCAATCTGATGTACTAAAACAACCTCCTCTTCAGCAAAATTGCAATGACTGACAACAGCAGAAAATCTGGTCCCAAGAATTAAACGCCATTGAAAATTTTCGATTTGATTGAACTATGCAATCACTTATACCATAAATATGTCATTTGTGCCTTAAGTGTATGATTTCAGCAACTCAGGTCCTACATTTCAGGGTGAACTTGTAGGATTTTTTTTTTTTTTCTTCTTTTAGTATGGCACCAATCTTAAACCACTGTAAATATATGTTTTCTTTTTAAGTTTAATTCCAGTTGATTCTAGCTGAAATCTTTCTGGAATTTTCAAAGAATTCAGAGCAACCTGGCACAAAAATCCTCCTTTAAGTATCTTCAAAGAATAGGGTTCCCTCCCCATTCCTGCCCTCTCCTCTTCTCTCCTCTCCATTCACAGGTTTAAAACATCAGGCTCAGTGATATTGAGCAACTTTGTCTTTGTCTCTCTTTTTCTAGACTTTTAAGAAAATCAATGTGTTATTTTCCCTGAATACAAACTGCTATCACAAAGATTTTTACTAAGACTGAAAAAGTTCTGCATATTGCTCCAGAACTAGAGTTTCCACAGTGATTGTCTAAAGCATTTCCAGTTTATTTATCTTTTCTCCTGCATTGTCTAAGGGCTTTGTATTGTTTCAGAATCCATGAATTCATAATTACCCATTGTCCTTTTTGGCCCCCACAGAGCACAGAGTCTGTGGAATGTTCAACCTCTCATTTTTAAAGTCGATTGAGGAGAAGCAATTTTTCTTCCCAATTTTGCACCTCCACACCTCCAGAATCAAAGTCTTTCATCATCAAAAAATCTGAGGCTCTGCCTCTTGCTATGGATAGATTGAAATCCAATACTTTTGGATGGGCTTTTAGTAGAGTGTTTGTTTAGCTTCTTGGTTTTGTTACATTTCCCATTATAAAGTACGGTGAGACGTCCTATATGAATAGCACTGTCTAAATGTTGTTGTTCTTGAACCAACATTAGGTTCCATGGGTGCAAAGCCATGGTAACACATGGATCTTTCACAGTTCAGTACCCAGAGTCACATTTTTGCAGGGGAGAGTTCTAAATGATGCATAGTTACCAGCTCCTGAAAAGAGACTGGTTGCCAAAAAAAGCCCTCATATTAAAGAAACACATATGGTCATGAAATATTTTGCAGTTTTTAAACTTGTCTAGTGAAGATAAAGTGAAGATTTGATTTCATGAGCTTGAACCATGTAAAAATCAGTTAGTTTTTTTTTTAAGAATGTTGACGTTTTATGGCATTGACAGTACATTGTTCTTTGATTATACTACTTTTGTCAGTTCAGTTAAGACAAAGATCATATTACCCTAAACAAAGGAGGACAAGATTAAAGAATCAGCTATATCTCTTTCCTTCTGCATTTTTTTTTCAAAAAATAGTAATGTATTTCTGCGCTACTAGCACAACCCTGTCTTCTAAACAAGTTTTTGTATTCATTTATATGTACCTCAGATCAGGCAACTCTTTTAATATATGAGTAGATTGGTTAGTTACAATGCGACAGTAGGAACTTAAATCTCAGATTTTTATTATCTTCTACAAAATATAAACTTATAACCCTACAAAAAAACCAAAACCAACCAACTAAAAAAAAATACAGACCATAAAATCTTGAGCAGATATCCATAACTTGTAGGATTTTCAAAAAAAAGTTTATGTTGTCCCTTTGACTATGCATATCTGCAATGTACATGGATTACTCCTAAAACATTATATTTTAATGGGCATTTTTGACCTCTCCCACTGCAGTCTTCCTTATAATAAGTTAAGGGTCTGAAAAGATAGTGGATTAATGCTTGCTTCTCCAGCCTTAGGAAACCCTCCTGTGGTAGAGCTGAACACTGTGTAGAAATGTACTGTATTTGCATCTCTGGTGTTCCAGTTACCCCAGTTAGAAGATTGCTTCTATGGGACAAAATCATATAGTTTGGTTGTTGCACTGAGCTATGTCTAGACTGATGATGATGTTGAACCAGCTTTATATATAAGGATTCTGCAAGGATAACTGCTGCAATGGAGAATACATTCTGATCGGAATCAGTAATCTCTGTGGTAGGATTATAAAAGAGCTAATGGACTGAGCAGAAAAAGTACAATCACACAACAGCCAGAAACTAAAATGTCTGTGTAGTAAGTATGGTTTGCCTTTCTATTAGTGTTTGTTTTAATTGTTCTAAAAAAAATAAAAATAAGAGGAAAAGTAGATTTAGCAGGACTGTAGATGTGGAGGATCGTATTTTTTATATGTAAATTGAAAGCAATTGAGATAAAATATAATCCATGAAAAAGGAAAATATTAAATTAATTGAGTTATTTGTTAAAAGTTTTTCATTGACTAACTCTAATAAACTTCATAAATAAAATGAGACCTTGAACTGCTGCTTCAAACATGAGCTAAACCCTTGTCTTTTAGAGAAATCTTCTCTTTAGGTATTAAGAACACTTAATGAAATCCAGATTCATAGGTTACTGCAGTGACTGAAGTGTTTTTCCCCTGGTTTTGGGGGTACACTGCATGGGTTATTATGGGTATTAGCCATCTGGCTGATTGTCTACACTTGGGACTTGATCCAATAATTTCAGCTTGTGACAGGTAACACTATGAATGGTACATTAGCTGGTGTTATTTTAAGTCCTTTTGACATAAATGACTGTACAAAGTGTTAAACCATGCAAAGTGTTAAACCATACAAAGTGTAAGACAGTGCAAAACAATTCTCTATATCTTCAGACCTTCTAAAGATGTTCATTATTATACCTACTAAATTGTGAACACAAGTATTGCCGTACATATATTAATCTTTCCATACTATTGAATTTTTTGAAACAGCTGCATCTTACTCATGTTTGTATGAGCTTTTCTACAAATCTTCAAATAAATGTCTATCAAAGACATTCTTACAGTCTATTCCAACCATTTGTTAAACTTAAGCTTGACGGGATAATCACTGGTGTTACTTCCAACAGTCACCCTTGAAGATTGGTCAGTTAATTGAAATAGGTAAAAAGATGTGGGATTTAAAAAGGCACACAAGTAGTGCCTACTTTCATAGGAATATACCCTTTTTATTCAGAAATAATTTAGGTATCTAGTAATTCAGGTACCAAAGAAAGCAATTTATTTTCACCTGAAATATTTTTTTTTTTTTTAGATGGAGAACCAAAACCTTTCATGTGAAATTTCGAGATTAGCAGGCACTAATTTATTTTTATATCCAGTGAATTGATATGACAACCTAGGGAAACTTTTTTTGAAGTTGTCGTGGTTTGGGCCAGATTGGCCCAATCCAGTGGAACGACAGATGCTCGCTCTCTTGCTCCACTCCCAAAGGGAGGCAAGAGAGAGAGAGAAAAAGAGAGACTTAAGAGTTTAGAAGGAACTAAACTACTTTAATGAAATATTAATAATAAAATAATAAAAAGAAAATAATGAAATATATACAAAACTGTATCAAGCTCCCAGGATGACAATCATGTCACCAGCAGGCGCTGCGGAAAGTCCCAGACTGGAATCAGCGATGGATGGGAACTGGATTCCGGATCTGGATTCAGGATCAGGATTGGGATTGAAAGTGGATGCAGAGACAGAGTCCTCCTCAGACGCCGGCCATTGAAGAAAAAGAGCTGACCCTTTGATCCCTCAGCTTTTATACTGAGCATGAGGCAGATGGGATGGAATACCCTGT
>VYXH01012313.1:123652-199359 GCA_013397275.1 Burhinus bistriatus | reverse complement strand
ACGATTCTATGATTCTATGTTGTCTACCTGGACTTCACGAAGGCCTTTGAGGCTGTCTCCCATAAGATCCTCAGAGACAAGCTGTTGATGTAGAGGATGGATGAGCAGAGGGTAAGGTGGATTGAAAACTGGCTGGATGGCCAGGCCCAGAGGGTGGTGATCAGTGGCACAAGATCTAGTTGGAGGAAAATATCTAGCATTAAGCAAAGTATTGCCAGCACGGTGAAGGAGGTGATCCTTCTCCTCTACTCAGCACTGGTGAAGCAACACCTGGAGTGCTGTGTTCAGTTCTGACTGCTCATTACAGGACAGACATGGGCATACTGGGTAGAGTCCAGAGAAGGGCCACAAAGATGGTGGAAGAGATGGGAGCATCTCACGTATGTGGAAGTGCTGAGAGAGCTGGGACTATTTAGCCTGGAGAAGGCAAGGCTTAGGAAGAGATCTTATTAATGTATATAAGTACCTGCAGGGAGGGTATAAAAAGGATGGAGCTGGGCTCTTTGCAGTGGTGCCCCATGACAGCACCAGAAGCAATAGGCATAAAGTGAAATACAGGAGGGTCCCTCTGAACATCAGGAAACACTTTTTCACTGTGAGGATGACTGAGCACTGGCACAGGTTGCCCAGAAGGTTGTGGAGTCTCCATCCTTGGAGATATTCAAAAGCCATGTAGACACAGTCCTGAACAGTCTGGTCTAGGTGGCCCTGCTTAAGCGGGAGGGTTGGACTAGATGATCTCTAGAAGTCCTTTCCAACCTCAACCATTCTGTGATTCTGTGAGTATGGCATTTATTAGAGTACTAGCAATCAAAGCTCAGATGAAAGTGCATAAAACATCACATTTATCAACAATTTGAGACAATGTTCAGTTTCTGCTGTTACTTGTGAGTACTTTACATCACTTAGGTGCAGCATGTTGGAAATACTTTCAACATGTGTAGAGAGCAAATGAAATATTACCATGTAACATGGACAAAATTTTTTATCACAATCAGAAAATTTAGTTTGGTTTCTTTTTAGAGTGATGAAGTCTTTCTTGCCTTTTAAAAATTTCACTGCTGCTGTTATAATGATTTTCAATAGAATACAGTTTGGGAGACTAAATATTCCTGATAACAAAAAATCTTTGCAGAAATGTGGTCACGACCTAAAATTTTGTATAGCTCTTGTTTTTAGGACATTTTCAGTCCAGAGGAATGACCTCTGAGAAGAATGTAATGAATATTGATTTAAGAGCTCGGCATAATGAAAACTCTCATTTTGATTATGAATATTTGCTATTGAAGCTAGTCAAACAACTATTATTTGTTTACAAATAATTAATTTTATTGATTAAAATAAATGTAAAATACATGATTCATAAGAATATTCTAAATATAAAGCAACTGTTGATGCTATGACTTTACAGTTGTTCCTTCTTGGGGAGCAAATCATTGAAGAGAAGCTGAACAGTTTTCTCTGAGGAAGGATTTAACAACATAGAAAACATGATGACAAACGAACCAGTCCTGAAATTTACCTAAGCTAAGGCAAGTGCCATGAAGCAATTGAGTGAGCTACTGCTGTGAGAAGGTTACTCCAATTTCCTTTTTGGTCTTACCTTCCTTCTCTCTCCTTCTCTCCCTGTTTCTGGTTGTGTATTCTAGCCCACTCACGTTAGCAGTAGTGGATATTTGGAAACATGATAAACTAGATCCAGGATCTCACCCAGATGGAAGAAAATTAAGACAAATTAACTGATTTTGAACCATCTGGCTGCATAGGCCCTAGTACGGGCACAAAGAAGACAGGGGACTGGGAGCATCTCTGACTTAGACTAAACAGCTGTGGAAGAGCAGGTTTAGGAAGGATACCTTCAAAGAATAGTAGTGTTAAATAATGTTAGCAAGGTAAGTGCTGAGTAAGAAATATTGGTCAAAATACTTTTTTTTACTAATATAGATATGGGTCACCTGAAACATTTGGCAAATTTTCTTCTTTTTTTTTACCTTTGAAGCAGCAACTCCTTTTGAAATCATTCCAAATGTAGTTTTTATGTTAAAATTAAACAGAAGATATTTTTGAAATTACTTTCTCCATAAAAGGTTTGGGCATTTTTATTTTTTTTTTTAATTCTTTTTTACCTGATAATGGCAAAGCAACTATTTTCACAGTTACATCTTAGATGTCTGGCTATATACGAGTCATAAGACCCTTCTGAGAGAGTTATCCCATATCTGCCTGTGACGATGTTCTCTATGTCATTTTAAAGTCTGTGAAAGTTTGCGAACAGTCTCTGTTTAAGACAAGATATTGGGCTTAATAGTCTGGCAACTGTGGTTTAATTATGTGAGAGTCTGGGAATGCAAACAAATGTTGATATACAGACAATCCAGGTAAAATAGCATTAATAGAGGGGTACGCTTGAAACGTGGAGCATTTCCTTAAGATACCTTTACTGGAAATTTTAAAGGTTCCTATGGAAACTTGACACAAAATTCTTCTAGCTTCCTTTGAAACAGTACTCCTAAAATCCAGTGTGGTGGGTTATAATGTTGATCTGATGTTACTCTTTGCATTCACCCTAAGAATTATAGCAAGCTTCGGACATACCTATGCAAAATAATCAAAAATAACTTGCCTAATTTGCAAAGTTTTACTTGATTCAGTCTTCTATTACTGTAATCCTTTGTACTATTTATACTTTATACACTGAAAACAGAGGGTCTGTAGGCTGTGTCTGTACTGGTAAATTAAATAGTGCCCAGGAACGTCCTGTATCACCAAATCTTTAGAACAATAGCCTGTGTGCTTCTGGCCTGTGCCAAGTGGCACTCCCTCAGGTTATTCATGTGTGCAGTCTACGAGCTAATCATTTCCAGGAATCATTCCCAACTGGCAGTTTGTGCATGAGTCTGTTTCGACAGATAAGAGAGTTTAATATTATGGATGCAGGCTGTTCAGTGGCAGCTGGCCTCAGCACTGGAGAATGGTCTGAGGCATATTTAGTTTACTAACCAGAACACAATCGTGGTGTAACACACCTTGGTAAATTTGACTTAATATTTGATACATAATTTCCTGTCAGCTTCTAATGAGTGGATTATTTTATAATATTATTGTTCTGGAGTTCCAAGTGTATGTATATTCTAAATTTCTCCACGGTGAAGACTAGTATTTTTTTAAAGCCAGCAAACATTCTTCAGGTGCTGTTTGCATATTTCCACTTGGGTCACACAGCACCACTGGAGCTACACAATGTCTGAGACTACCCATTTCCTAGGATGCAGAAAAAGGAGTGATTACAGTCACTTTTCATTTCCTATTGAGCTGGACAAAGTGCAAAGGATCAAATTATACATGATGTAGTCAATATTTTCACCTTTATTGCACTGAAATTTCTTTCAACTGGAAAGAAACCTCATATTCTTAAACTACTGTCTCTTTCAGTAGTATCATAAAAGTTACCATTTCTGAAAAATGGCCACGGCTTTCCTCAAACACCAAGGAGTCCCAAAAAGTTTTGTGAGCCTGATTATTTAGGGAATGACAATGTCCCTGGGAAAACTGACACGGAATTCGATGTTTTCCAGCAAAACTGAGATCAAATTCCTCAGGTGTATTTTTTATTCAACTATGGTATATTATTATGAGTGTGCAAAATTATCATAAATATACAGTAACTACAATATTCTTAATTTTTTCACCTTATTTGAACTGTTTATTGTGGTGCTATATTAATCATAACAATTTTTTTTTTAATTAGGCATAAGTAAAAATAAAGTCTAGGTTTTTAACCAGAGGGGATTTCCTAGATGGGAAAAAAAATATCTAGATGGAGACCTAGATTTCTGTACATGTGAAATGACGTCCCCAACTAGTCTTTTGACCAAGTTAGTACAAATTATGTTTGAATTTTGCAATTATTTTTAATCCTCAAATGTGAAGGTGTATCTGTTATAACTAATCTACACAAAGCTATCCTGAAGTATCATACTACTAAGACTTGTGAAGCTTTCCTACACAATGCTGTGGGTAATGTTTTAGATTGTTTTTAACCTAATTATAGTTTCTGTCATTTTACAATATTGCAAATCACTGCAGGCTGGTTTCCCTTTTGGGGTTTTATCATCTAAACTGTCCCATTGCATACCTGAAAAAAGCACAGAGTTCAGGGTAATTTGTTTGCTTACAAAGTTGTCTTGAGGAGGCTCACAAGAACCTTACACAACTGAGAATATGAGGTGTCAGCAGATGGCAAAACAAAAGGACTGAGGAGACTGCTGTCACTGGCTCCCAAAACGTCTCACTGAAACAGGTAGAAACAAATTGAACGCAAATATGTAGTTTTAAGGCCTCAAAGGATGATTAGATAAACAAATTTAAAATTCTGCTTGGCCATATAATAAATTATTAATCAGTCAGCTGATTTTCCCACAGCAGAAACAGATGCTACTATACCATAACATTTCTCTTTACCAAGAATATTTTGTGTTATGCTTTGTGTAGAAAGTTCTGTAAAGTACTTTTTTCAGCCTCACAAAAGCTGACAAGCTGTTTTCATCCAGCATTCATGTCTTACCTTCAATTAACCTGCCTCCTAAAGTGGTCATTGACTGTGTTTGTATAACGAGACAGGCCAAACAACTTGTTCTCCTAAGTAATTCACAGATATTCTAAGTTTCAACAATTTCAAATTTATCCCATGTTAATACTGGAGACAACTCAGGTGATTTTACATCAGTGGTGTTTGTCTCCTCAGCATATATAAAATGTACAGATTCAATTGTTAATTTTTTTTTTTTCAATTTTTAAAAAATATTTAAGAATTAATTTTATTGGATTTAGTGCAGCTGGAATGAACCTGTGCTAGTAGTATGCATAGCTCTAGAATATGTTAACTCTTGTCTGATGTAGCTTTCACAAGATGAATTGTGATTGTTGCTTAAAAGTCTGTCTGCAAGTCCATGGATGCTGTTGCGCAGTGTCAAAAGAAGGGAGGAATACTTCTAGCAATGCCTATTATCAGTTCCTTATATCACTTTGGGAAACAAAGAATGTAGTAAGTTAAGCAATGCATTAAACTCTTATAATGGATATAAGAGTCCCAGGCTGGAGAGGATCCTGGAAACTCGTCTAATTTATTCTCCAAGCATGGGCAAGGTCAGCTAAACTCAAATAACTTATGATAGTATCTGTGGGGACCATTAGTCCTATTTTGCAAATACTTATTTTGGTCATGCTGGTTTCCTGCTCCTATAGAGTGGTGGAATTACCTACAAAGACTTGGGAAGAGCCTCTTTCTGGTGATAGGATCAATTCTGCTTGCACTTTCAGTTACTTTGATCTTTCACTTTTTTCAAGCACAACTGATTCTTGCACATACTTAATTATAAATGTTGTAGAATAATTTTTTGGGAAGAACATAACCAAACTGATTCACATACAAAGTATAAAGATGACAATTTTTATCTCTACATAAACTGAAAACATTACCATCTGGAAATTTTATCAGCTGTATTGATGTGAAGGTAAGAGAGGTATACAAAATCATTCAGAACCAAACTTCCCAGTTCAAAATGTGTCTCTGTAGGACAATTTGGAAATTGTGATCACCTGAGTTCCCTGCTTGTAGCTAATATTTACTTGACAGATGCGTGTGGGAAGATTTTGACCTCACATGGCTCCCAATCTGTTTCCTTTACTCTTATGAAATCAGTAGAAAATCTTGGTGTTTAAAATAAGACTAAGTGGTACTGAAATCTACCCTCAGTCCATGTAGATAACTTGCCTCTGCTTTAAATTTATAGGTTTAATTCCTGGAAAAACTTTTTCACATCCTCTTCTGTCACAGTCTTACAGAGTCCAGATGACCCAAGGACTGCAGAATGATGTTATAGAGGTGTGACAACTGAACCCGCAACTTGGCAATTGCACTAGAATTCTACAATGGCACTATTAATCTGTTTGATACGTGGTAAATCCTACTTTTATTCATCTCAAGGAATCTTCTTTTCCACATTGAACTTGCCAAAAATGATATTAAAAAAAATGAGGTAGAAACCCTTTCCAGTTCAGCTTCTGTGAAGCACAAGTTGTCTCCCCGCCAGGAGGTAGCAATTTAAACTAGGTCTCATCAAACACATCACCACAGTCTCAGCTCCTCTCTACTTGGCAGACAAATATCATGTCTTTAGTGCATAAGGTATCCCCTTTTAGCTGCGCACTGCACTACATAAAGGCTATAAATGCTCTGAAGAGATTCCAACGCTCTTCACATCTCAAGACAACATTATAGTGATTTTTCTGGGGGAAGCAGGGTGCAGGATGCAGCAGGTGACAAAAGTCTGAAGGAAATATTTTTTTGTATAGAAGGTCTATAGCAGTGTCCTACTCTTTAAACCCCCATTCTACTCCCCCTAATTACTGGTGGCATGATTTTTTAAGCTGAATTTCTTACCAACATTCTGACACAATGTCAGTCAAGTTGGCTTTGTTTTAGCTGATACTTTGAACTAACGGCTATACTGTCTTACTACATCTATACTATATTACAGTATTGATGTTGGTGGCTTAAGGTCAGTTTGGCATGTTGTAGCTACTAAAACTCTTCTGCATACTATCTAAGTACAGCAGGTGGAAGAATTCAAAGTAAAGCTAATGGCATGAAAAAAAAAAAAAGATACACAAAAAATCCTTGTCTGAAAACAATTTTTCACTCCACAACAGGAATTTGCATGATTTGTAGGGGAAGAGGCATAGATTGTACAGACTCGTATGCATTTTTGTTTTTAATTTAGCAAATTTCTACCAATTTCTGCAGTATATCTCAGCTGTATTTGTACATAATTGCTTTAAGTGCATAAGTTCATCTTTTACTTTTATTTGACCTCTTCAGTAAATATAATTCATAACAGCTTTGAGTCAAATTCTTTGCCTTACAAGTGTACTGGTAGACTACTTAAAATGAATGGGTTTGGATGTTGGATGATTCTGGCTGACATACCATCAGTTCAATGTGCAGCTCCATTTTTTTAATGATGTATTGCATTTAGGACTTGCAAATCACCATTCAATCTTGATAGGTCATAGATGGGTGAATCACAGTTGTATCTTAGACACAGTACCTCAGGGATACAAAGTATCTTAGTATTTCTTGCAAATGTCAGAAGAAACCTGTTTACTTCAAAAGATGTTATGTGGGCAGTACACGTGATCACACATGCTTATTACAGTGCGTGCGTAGTATTCTAATGGAGTTATACAGAAGACTATATCATAATGACTTAATGACTATATCATTAAGCAACATAAACAATTATTTCCTGATGTAAAAGTCAGGTTTTGCATTATATTTTATGGATCTGGGTACATTCAGCTCCAATTTTCCAGAATTGCAAGATACTGAAGTGAAGAGGGTAGGGAAGTAAATTAGAGAAAGCAAAATCATAATAATTCAAAATACAGAGGGATTGTGATATGAAGTAGTAAAATTGAAGACAGAATGCAGAAGGAGCCAAACTTCTGGTGGCTCAGGTGGTGAGTCTCCTTACCACTTTCTATGGAACCCAGCTGATAAATCTGGGCTCAGCTGTGGCTGTCTGATAGAACAACTCCTTAGTGAAATTCAGCATAACATTGAATGGTTCTATGCTGGTTTTGTGTGTGCTATTGCCTTGGCTACTCTGGAGGAGGTTACTAACTAGCCTATCAACCTACCAAAATTGCTGAACTGGTCCTGCATCTTTCTTTGATCTGATACAAATGAGCTGCACCAGACAATCATAAGCAGGCAATAAAACTTCTTTAAAAAAAAAACCAAAAAAAACCAAAAAAAACCCAAAAAGTTGTTCAGCATTGTTTGAGTGAGTATTATGTCGTATATGGTTAGGGTAACTGTTCAGTCTCTCCATTTTTATTGTAATACCCATGAGTACTACTGATCACAGCCTCTTATGTTCCTTTTACCTATTCTGAATAAGTGAGAGAAGTACTCAAATCAAACTAGTAGTGTGACACTTCTGTATAATCTGAATTAGTACACCCAGACTTCATATATTTGACTGAAAATGCCATGGGAGTCATTCAAATGACTGTCAGTTCTCCCCCATATGAACTTACATGCATACAAAAGGAAAATACAAGAGAAGAGTGTTCAAGGAGGAGAGTGGAGAATTCATGAATGAAAAGCTGAGGAAACCAAGTCACTTTTTACCACAGAAATACCAGTGAAAAAAAAATAGGTGGGGAAAAAAAAAGTTTATCCAGCTTATTTAAATAATATGTTTTCTTTGTTTTTAGCAAATGTTGGTTGTGAAGAAGAAATAGTAGAAAATAGTTCTAAGCAAGGAGAGTAAATAAAAAAAAATATATTTGAAAGATAATTTAGACCATAGATAGAAGTTTCAAAAGGAAGTGCATAGAACAGACTTACTACAAATCCTATTTAAGAACTATGACATTGAATTTCAGTAGTGCCAAACTTCTAAGAGACACATCAATCTGTTTAATATTCCTGTGCCCTTTACATAAAACAAAAAAAAGCTTTTATCATAATACCGTTGATGGCATCTTTTCTGAACTAAATTTAAATTCCAGTTAATACTTTTCTTCCTAGGGTGAGTCTCTATTAGTTCTACTATTTAGAAAAAGTTAAACTGCTGTGAGAAAGGGTATGATACTTCAAGACTTCAAAATAAATGTTAGAATTATCTTTCCCTGTTGTCTGTAACAATATGGGTTGCTGTTCTGTATGCATTTCCTGAAGGATTTTACTTCATAATTTTAAAAACAATGAGAGACAGACAGTGATAAATTAAGGACAGTTACTAAAATGCTTCTGATAGATCATGTCAACTGCAGCCTCTTTTGAAAGGAATCTGCTATTATTAACCTGATTGAAAAACTAACAACTGCTTTTTAACAAAAGCTTTTTCTAGGTACTTGTCAAAGAATGTATTTTAAGATAAGGAATTACTGCATCTGAGTATCACTAAGAAATTGCAGGTATAAAAGTAAAACCCTGGGTGGTCTGTAACAAACCATACAAAGTTGTTTAGAACTAAAGGAAGAATGGGTTTATCCCCAGACAAAGCATCAATGTTATCACGAGTAAATTCCTGAGGGAAAAAAGAAAATGTTATAAGTGTTTTTGGCCGGTTAAATTTAAATGCATGTATTTTACTCATATAATAAATTGCTTAACTGATATGTTTTTCCTGGTTTTAAAAAGGAATAGCAATGGTTTATTCCATTGACTTTTGAAGGTGAGGGGTTATCTATCCAGAAAAGTCAGTAGGATCTTTGGAGTATATAATCCACAGTGGATTCACAGCAAGTTTATTATCTCTCTGCAGTATGATTAGTTCTGGATTACTTGGTCCATACTCAACAAAAGCTGGAAAAAGAATCTCTTAAACTGAAGTAGACTCACAAAAATGATCAGAGAACTAGAAAATAGTATAAGCTTCAGTAGCTAGATCCAATCTGAGAGACATTTTAGGTATAACTGTCAGCTATCTCAAGGGACTAAATCTTTGACAACATCCCTTGAATTTGTCAGAAAGATAAAAAAAAAATCCAGTGGATAGAAACCGAAATTGGACAAATTTAAAAAATGGTGATAAGTGTAAATACTTTCAGTGGTAAGAGTAATTGACTCTTGAGAAAGCTAAGCAGGACGTGCTAGGATTTCCTACCTGCAGAAACTTCTTTTTCAGTATTGGTATTTTTTCCACTAGATGTCACAGTACAGTGAGCAATGAATTCTCGTAGTTCTCCTTTATTAGAAATATGTCTAAAATTATTATTTCCGGTCTTATTACTGATTTATGAAATTGTGATAGGTTAAGAAATGTGCTATATATTATCCAGGCACCTATAGTGTATTCACTGGTCATCTCTAGTGTCTGATAATGCCCTGACTTTCTCTGTTTTACTGTTCTGCTCTTCGTTACTGGGAAGGTAAAATAATACGTCTTAGCTCATTGCCTTCAAAACAAGAAAAATTGTTTAATCCCAAGAGCTTTTTTTTGCTGTCAACACTAGTCATTCTGTCAAATAAAGGAAAAAAAATTAAAATCTGAATAAGGCACTAAAATCAGCAGTTATGCCCACTTTTTATTACACTACAGATATCCACAAATATGTATCCATAATTTGAAAGTTAATTGATTCCACATTTTACAACTCACAGGCAAGCCTCCAGCTATTTACTGTAGTATGCTACACTGGGATCTCCTTTTGAAAGCCCACAACATGGTTTTGAAAGACATCTGATATCTTGTCAGAAATAGTAGTAGAATATTGTTTAAAGTACTCAAAGCATCTCAAAACAATTTGAGATAAATGTTGGTTAGACAATAAGCAATCAACAGAGATCAGATAACACCTGATGAGCTGAGCCTTTGAATCTGAAACAGGAGAATCTTGACGGTGAATCAGTCCCTGAATGGTATCACAATCTCGATACAAAGAAATTACAGTGGAAATATTTTGCATATTTATTTCATTAACATTATAGTTTATTGTTTTTCTCCACAATACCATTCAAACAGCTATATGGGGTGAAGGGTCTGGATATCCTTCAGGTATCTGACAGCTTTTAACTAGTAAAATCTACCTATTTATGGTATGCAAAACTGAACAAATGTAACACGACTAGATGCAATAGTCCATGAAATAAGCAGGACCTGAAATGGACTGAGATGACAAAGTGAGTGGGAGTTTGAGTTCGGGAGTGCTGATGACAAACTTGAAAAATAGATGTTTGGAGTTTTTTCCTACATAGTCTTTTTCCTACATACTATATCTGATTAATCATGTATTACTTTTTGTTTCTCTTAATACTCTAGACTATCTTCTTTTTTCATAGTGTAACAACTATAACTTACAGAAAACTCCAAATTGTGTCCCTTGGAAGTAGTTCTAGGGAGTGTTAATACAAAGGAACTTCCAGAGATTTTTGGATTTGGCTGGTACTACACTACATTGTAGAGCATGGTGACCTGCTGAGAGGGAAGATCAAACAACACAGTCACTTTTCCTAAAATATCTTCATCAAAGAAGGAAAATCCCTGTTTCGGTTTAACATACTAAATCCCTGATTCAGTGTAACATACGCATTCAGTGTAATATACTCATAGCTTGGCAAACAAACTTTCCTAATTTCAAAATGGAGCCTCAAGTTGAAATTTAATCTTTAAGAAATCAGTTAAAATCAGTTTCAAATCTTATGGTAGAAAGCTTGATGAGACATTGCACTTTTAGGCTTACAACTAGAAACTAGATGGAGGAACAGATCACTTCAGCAACTGAGGAGACTGCTGTTAAGACTCCTCAGGGCTTAAGCAGCAAGTCAACGTCACTGTGTGAAACCAACCAGAGACAAGGGAGGAGAAAGAGCTGGAAGATCTTTAAGGAAGTTTTCCACACAGTGTAAGATACCTTGATGGCCAGGTGTAAGAAATCAGGAAAGGAAGGCAAGAGACCAACATGGTTGAGTCGGGACCTGCTGGTCAAACTAAAGGGCAAGACAGAAATGCACAGGCACTGGAAACAGGGACAGGTATCCTGGGAAAAGCATAGGGACGCTGCCCCGTTGTGTAGGGATGGGGTCAGGAAGGCCAAGGTGCGGCTGGAGCTGAACTTGGCAAGGGATGCAAAGAATAATAAGAAGGACTTCTAGAGGTATGTCAGCCAGAAAAAGAAGGTCAAAGAAAGTGTACCTCCCACCTGATGAGCAAGACTGGCAAGCTGGTAACAATGGACAAGGAGAAGGCTGAGGTACTTGATGGCTTTTTTGCCTCAATCTTCACTGGCAACCTCTCTCCCCACACCTCTCAAGTGGATGGACTGCAAGGCAGGGACTGGGAGAGCAAAGTTCTTCCCACTGTAAGAGAAGATCAGGTTTATGACCACATGAGGAACCTGAATATATAGAAGTCTATGGGACCTGACAAGATGCATCCCAGAATTCTGAGGGAATTGGCTGATGTAGTTGCCAAGCCACTCTCCATGATAGTTGAAAAGTCACAGGGGTCAGATGAAGTCCCCAGCGACTTGGAAAAAAGGAAACATTGCTCCCATTTTTGAAAAGGGTAGAAAGGAGGACCGTGGGAGCTACCTACTTGTCAGCCTCACCTCTGTGCCTGGGCAGATCATGGAACAGATCCTCTTAGAAGCTATGTTAAGGCACATGGAGAACAGGGAGGTGCTTTGAGACAGCCAGCATGGCTTCACCAAGGGCAAGTCTTGCCTGACCAACCTAGTGGCCTTCTATGGTGGAGTGACTACATCAGTGGACAAGGGAAGAGCCCCGGATGTCATCTGTCTGGACTTCTGTAAGGCCTTTGACATGGTCCCCCACAACATCCTTCTCTCTAAATGGGAGAGGTATGGATTTGATGGGTTCAGTGAATGAGGAATTAGTTGGATGGTTGCATCCAGAGGGTAGTGGTCAATGACTCAATGTCCAAATGGAGATCGGTGATAAGTGGTGTCCCTCAGGGGTCTGTACTGGGACAAGTACTGTTCAATATCTTCATTAGTGACATAGATAGTGAGATTGAGTGCACCCTCAGCAAATTTGCAGATGACACCAAGCTGAGTGGTACGGTTGACGTGCCTGAGGGACAGGATGCCATCCAGAGGGATCTGGACAAGCTTGAGAAATGGGCCTGTGTGAACCTCACGAGGTTCAACAAGTCCAAGTGCAGGGTCCTGCACATGAGTCGGGGCAACCCCTGGTATCAATACAGGTTGAGGGATGAAGGGATTGAGAGCAGCCCTGGCGAGAAGGACTTGGGGGTACTGGTAGATGAAAAGCTCAACATGGGTGGACAAAGTGTGCTCACAGCCCAGAAGGCCAACTGTATCCTGGGCTGCATCAAAAGAAGCATGGCCAGCAGGTCGAGGGAGGTGATTCTGCCCCTCTGCTCTGCTCTCATGAGACCCCATCTGGAGTACTGCATCCTGGTCTGGGGTCCTCAGCACAGGGAAGACACAGACCTGTTGGAGCATGTCCAGACGAGGGCCACAAAATGACCAGAGGGCTGGAACACATCTTCTATGGAGAAAAGCTGAGGGAGTTGGGGTTGTTCAGCCTGGAGAAGAGAAGGCTCTGGGGAGGGCTTATTGCGGCCTTTCAGTACTTAAAGGAGACCTACAGGAAAGATGGGGACAGAATTTTTAGTAGGGTCTGTTGCGATAGGATGAAGGGTAATGGTTTTAAACTAAAAGATGGTAGATTCAGACTAGATATAAGGAAGAAATGAGGGTGATGAAACACTGGAACAGGTTTCCTAGAGAGGTGGCAGATGCACCATCTCTGGCAACATTGAAGGTCAGGTTGACAGGGCTCTGAGCAACCTGATCTGGTTGAAGATGTCCCTTCTCATTGCAGGGGATGTTGGACTAGATGACCTTTTAAGGTCCCTTCCAACTCGAAGTATTCTATGATTCTATGATTTTATGAAGTCAGGCATCTGGCTGAAATGTAGACCCATTCCCCAGTGCAAAGCCAGGCATGGTGCAATAGCTTCCTGTTTGAGAGCAGCAGCCAGGGAACAAGAGAATAAAGCCTTGATGAGGCTCATGGGAGTTCAGCAGGAGACAGGGACGTTGGACAGGGCGTGGTCTTGCACTTTAGGGATGGAGACAGCCAGATAGGTCAGCCAGATTGCACAGGCACCTCTTTAAAAAATGAAGGTATAAGTCCAGTCAGAAAGAGGACGTTGTGCCTTTTGTGATAGGTGTCATTGTTATGAACACCTTCCCTTGTTTAAAGTATGGAAATTTTTCACAAAGAACATATATGAAGAACATTTATACAGTACTTGGGATTGTCTGGAGAGTGGGGAAAATTTTTAAAGTCAAATTCAGGGAGAAGCATCAGAAAATAAAAGAATCAAACAAAAACTTTCGGAAACATTTATGGGATGATTCTATACTCATGGAATGACAACTGTAAAGGAACTGGAGTTTCAGAAAAATCTGAGTACATGATCTTTGGGAAATGGATAGGTTTATTTTCTATCCCCAAAAGGCTCCCTTTGATATATGCAGCCTTAACAAGTGTGTTAAAATGTTAAATAATATGAATGAAATGGTCAAAACACAGTTATCCAGATAATATGTAAGGTGCAGGGGCAAAACACAAGTGGGAAGGGCCAAGTTTTTTAAAATGAAACAGAAGGAAGACAAAAATTTTTTTAATTCTGCCAATTTTGCCATGATGTTATATATATGAATTCTTTAGTGCTAATGTTATTTATGGTCTAAATTGGATTAATGACACGGACACTCCCAGCATTAATCTACTGTTCAATGATACTCTAATGAGAATCTTTTCCTATTTAATAACGTACAGTGTTTTCTTAGGGGATGAATTACACAATTTCAGCACGTTGTGTCTGGTTGTATTTGGCCACTCATCAACACCACCAAACAAAACCATAACTTGTGATGATGTCATTTTGATAAGAGAAAGCAATGTTTCCTGAAAAGTGCATAAACATCAACATTTAGCAACCCAACAGAATCCAATAATGAATTAGTCTTTCAGTCTTTTCTGTGAGATGGTCTGACAGCCCTGTTGTCTTTATATCGCTTACAGTCAGCTGAAGGGGAAAGTGCTGATTGTACTAAGGATACACCCTATTTTCTCATGACATATGCATTGTATACTTATAATAGCATACTATTAATGTATGTACATGACTATTGTGAATATTGAGAAGAAATCAAGACTATGAATACCACTGTAAACCTGTGATAAGAATAAGCTGCAAACTCTGGAACAGGTTGAGATTGAATTGTACCTGTACCCTTTCCCTCTCTTCCTCTTAATGTCTGTATATGAATAACCATATGCAATACTACTATATATTATTAGTATTGAGTAGCATTATTAACAAATAATCGTGGAAAATTTCTGTTGGAAATTATTTCCTTTGGGAAGGACCTTCCTAAAATCTGGCACATAAAATCTGTACTATGGACAACAAAATACTGAAGGACATTCCTAAATTCTTGAACTGGAGCCTAATTTTTAGAGGCTAGTGAAAGTAAACTAGGATTTTTTCTAATATTTCTTTCCCTTGTTTCTATCTTCAGCATAGCTGGAGACAGAATCATCTGTATTGCAACACAACAGTGTAAGATCTTAAAAAATAAAAATAAAATAATCCACCAGTAAGGAATTTGCCAATGGAATTTTCTCTACTCACAGTTTATAAAGACACTGCTACTGCTATCATGCTGTAGTCATGCTTTTGTAAGCCCTGAATGCATGGAGAGCTTTCTTTGCATCTAGCTGAGCTCTAAAATACTTCATAAATATTTCAAATTGTCACTGGCTGACAAGGAAAAGCTGGAACAAACAACAGGTAGCATTTTAAACATTTAGGAAACTGCAAGTAGTAAAATGATGTTGCATATTCTTGGCCCATGAGACGTATAGAGGAAGATGAGACACCTGAGACGACTTACACAGGCTCAGAATTTTGAATGAGATGATAGGCTCACGTTAGGATATGCCGCTGAGATACATGGCTTACATTGCTCCTGAAACTCAGATTGCACATGCTTAGGAAAGCCTTTGAGAGCTTTGGATGTGATGTATATTTCACGCATTAAGTTCTGCAAGCTTTACAATTTTATTAGATTTTTGGAAACAAATTAAATACAAAGGATGTTTAATTATGCTTCTCGCAGGGATACTTTTACAACATATTGAAGCAATGTGTTAGCTGTCAATGTAGCAATAAAACTGTAACAGGTTTGCTTATGTACATTTTAAAATTAAAAAATACTTTTTTAGCTGGGTCATATACTTTGAGAAATATATTTGCAAACATTTTTTCAAAGTGAATAGCATGCACCCCATGGTTTTTGGATTTAGGTCAGCTCTATAATTTTATTCCTTTGCATGCCTGTTACCATTTTATATAAATTTATTTCCTATTAGCACCACTTGTTCTAACATATTATAAGCAGTTCCCATTATTGACAGCCGGGTCTTTCTTTCTTCCTATTTAAGTCTAGCAATAGGAAGTATAAATATGAACACTCTTTCACACAACAGAGTGCTTAGTTTCTGAAAGGAGGTCTCTATCAGTTCTCCCTTGGCATTTGACAGCAAGTATATCTCTCTTCTCTGCAGACCATGACACTTTTCTGTGATTTTGTTAATGGATTCCCTACTCAGGTTTTTAAAGGTATACTTATGTCATCTGCTGTATTTGTGTTGAATTACTATTTCTGAGCACTTAATTGTGCATAGTGTTTCATAGTTTCGGTACTTCCCTTTCAAACAAAGGCCAATCTTCAACTGCAACTTCTCACTTTCTTTAAGAAAACCTTTGTCTTTTGTTAAATTAATTGTTCTTTCAAATAAAAAACTTTCTTTTAAGAAAGCTCTCCACTTGTTTTGAGGAAAAGAGCCGGAGACAAGACATGCACTCTCTGTTTCACATAGATTAATTTCATGTAACCATTCCGATCAAGTGTTCAAAGCAGCGTATGTCAAAATTCATTATTTGGCCATTGACACACAGGAAATGTGTGCTAAGCAGCAATGAATCTGGAGAAACTCAAAGTCTTTCTTCAGAAAAGCTTGCATTGTTTGCTGAAATTGGTCAAGGTGTATCTACATGGGTGCATGAGGGTGACCTGGACTTCTCTGCTCTGGAAGATGTTCAAGCCACTTTACTTTGCCGTGGTGCTTTGATGTAGTACTGCATACTAGAGTGTTCAGTTCTAGGAGGAACCATCAGTATGAGCTTGGTTATCCCTCTAGCTTTCTTACATAGAACTGATAAAGTTGTGTTCCTGTATCATCTAGCATGTTCACAACTTTTCAGACTCCCCTGTCAGGTTCAACCCTCGTTCCATCCTGGATCATCATCTAAATGAACTTTTGAAACTACTTATTGTACTTCTTCATTAAGCAATTATATGCAATATGTGTTATATTTTATCAGGCACAGATCCTAATTTTTCAGATGGCAAAACTTAACGCACATTGGTTAAGCCATCAAACCATCCTTTCTGCCTTCTGACTAATCTCAGAATACATCCTCTACAGCCTCATCTTCCTCTCTCAAACATAAACATATGGATTTTTTTGTACACTAAAACTGCACTGTATAAGAAGGTTTATATGAAAAGAATTATAAAGTCTTTTCAAATATAGGAAAAACAGTGAAGAGAAAGATTTCATACTGCCTAAGAAATATTACATTCTTTAAGATAAATGATGTTTAAGAACAAGTGTGCTTTGGAACCTTCCTTACAAATAACAAACGAAAGGTAAAATAGGTTGGAATTTTTTCTAGGTCATTAAATTAGTTAAGGAAATAACAGCCCTTCAAATACATTGGACAGAAATGTGTTACTAAAGATTTCAATCAAGGATGGATATATGCTGCAGGTCTTAGGCTTCCAAGTATTTATCTCTTTTGGACATTCTGAACAGAAAATGTTTTTCTGACACAAGTATATCTTGCTCAAGATAATTCTGTATTAGGTTCCAGTTTAATGTACAAAAGTGAATTGATCACTGAACTAAATTAAATAGTCATATAAGCTTGCCTGGTTATATTTAAACACTTAAAATAGAGAAATACTTAAGAATAGTTAAATATCCAAGAAGCAAAATGCTGGAATAAATGAAATTACAGCAGTGATAGTTCTGTTTCTGAAGTGGGACCATATCAAACCTGTCCAGGAGACTAAAAAAGAAGGAAGTACTAAATACTATTACTGTTTATTTATAGGAAGAACATAGAAAATATTCACACATAACATAATGGGATATTTTTATTCCAGTGAGGGAGGAGATTAGTTTTAAAACTTTCCATTTTGACAGGCTATTATACTTAAGAACCTTAAAAGCTGAGAATTTCAATCCATCAGTGTTTATAATAGGTCTCAGAATACCAGGATCCTGGGCAAGAGAGGTAGCGATGTGCTAATACTTAGTTTATTACTGCTTTTGGCAACTAAACTAATAAAGTTGGTATTGATTCTATCTGAAAATCTGGAGGAATTGGATGAGTGAAAATCTCCTATTGAACTTTATATGTCAAGGGGCTACCCAGCTGTTGAAAACCACAATTGGAGGAACCCTGCAAGTTCTGCCTCCAAATAAGATCTGAAGACTTGGCAGTAAGCTGAGCCATCTCCCAGTTTATGAAGATAAATTAGGCAAGATTTAACAATAGATTAGTCAGTCCCTATCTAGAAAATGGAGCCAAAGCAAACTCCCTGAGATATACCTCTGTGTAGATGCACTGCAGTTGTGTAATCACAGAATCAGAATCAGAGAATCACAGGGGTTGGAAGAGACCTCTGGAGATCATCTAGTCCAACCCCCCTGCCAGAGCAGGGTCACCTAGAGCAGGTTGCACAGGATGGCGTCCAGGCGGGTTTTGAATGTCTCCAGAGTCAGAGACTCCACCACGTCTCTGGGCAGCCTGTTCCAGTGCTCTGCCACACTCACAGGAAAGAAGTTCCTCCTCATGTTTAGATGGAACTTCCTATAGTCAAGTTTGTGCCCGTTTCCTCTTGTCCTGTCACTGGGCACCACTGCAAAAAGACTGGTCCCATCCTCCCGGCCCCTTCACTTTAAGTATTTGTAAACATCGATGAGTTTCCGCCTCAGACTTCTCTTCTCCAGACTGAAAAGACCCAAGTCCCTCAGCCTTTCCTCATAAGAAAGATGTTCCAGCCCTCTAATCATCTTTGTAGCCCTCTGCTGCACCCTCTCCAGCAGTTCCCTGTCCTTCTTGAACTGGGGAGCCCAGAACTGGACACAGTACTCCAGGTGCGACCTCACCAGGGCAAAGTAAAGGGGGAGGATAATCTCCCGCGACCTGCTTGCCACACACCTCTTCTTGATGCACCCCAGGATGCCATCGGCCTTCTTGGCCACAAGGGCACATTGCTGGCTCATGGTCATCCTGTTGTCCACCAGGACTCCCAGGTCCCTTTCCATCAAGCTGCTCTCCAGCAGGTCAGTCCCTAACCTGTGCTGGTGCATGGGGTTATTCCTCCCCAAGTGCAGTACCTTATACTTGCCCTTGTTGAACTTCATGAGGTTTCTCTCTGCCCAACTCTCCAGCCTGTCCAGGTCACACTGAATGGCAGCACAGCCTTCTGGTATGTCAGCCACCCCTCCCAGTTTTCTGTCATCAGCAAACTTGCTGATGGTACACTCTATCCCTTCATCCAGGTCACTGATGAATATCTTTCTTTGGAACTCATAGCCTGCGTATCGCATTCTCTCATTAGAAAGTAATATGAGATTATATATTCTAAAATGTGAGCTATTCGACCATAAGAAGATCAGAAAATGCTATGAAGTTATGAAGTCCAACAGAAATTATTCTGAGCTTGTCAACACATCTGCTCATTTTTTTCTCTTGTAGGGAATATTGCTGTTGTGAGGCCCTAACAGAAATCCTCTTAGGAAAGAACAACCAAAGAATCTTGAACAATAATGATGTAAGTGTACCCTTTTCTCAGCATGCACTTGCCATTTACAGAAATTAAGCAAAATCAGTCATCAAGAGAAGAAACAGAAATTAGGAAAGGTGGTTTAAATTAGTAGAAAGAAAATGACTAAATTTATATGACACAATATTCTGTAAAGAAATTAAAGTTTCTATGAATAGTAGAACTACTTTATCTGTGGCTTGGTTGTAGAACTATAAAAGGGAACCACTTACAAATAGCTGAAAAAAAGTGGCATCATCACTAAAAAATCTGTGCGACATGTAGAAAGCCAACTAAATCTGAAGGAAAAATCATGCTTACTGCTATAAGCCTCTGTGTTTGTTTCTGAAATGACTTCTAGTCACGCTTTGACAGTGTGTTCTCATTTACAGGAGGTCAGGCATGTATGGGCATTTGAGACCTAACCACAGCTAAATGTGTCCATCAGCTGTTCTACCATGTGTGAAGAAAAGAACACCCAAACCATAAAAAACACCTTCAGTTGGCAAATATTTTATGAGTCCATCTTGTAAAGGTTCAAATGGATATAGGACCCAAGTAAGTTATCTGAACATGTTTTTGAAGTGGCACAGTATTGACTGTTGCTATGAACAAAGGTAACTGGAGACCCAAGGATGTCACTGTGGGATTCCACATAAACCTAGAAAGGGAGAAGGATATATATTCATTCTAATGCGCCTAAAGAAAAATCAAAATGAATTTTTTAAATTCCTACAAGTTTCGGGGTTTTTTTGTCCTGTGCTTTCTTCCCAGGTAAGGTCTGTGCTGATGCATAACAGGTGTTCAGTCATATCTCTTTATAAAAATGCTAACTGAGGCTGAGATGAAGGACAGAAATTTTGTAAAGAGTGAAACATGAATAAAAGCTCAGAGAAGTATGGTTTATCTTCATGGCTCTTACTTTCTGCACATCTGTTATGATTTGATCCTCAGTTGCACAGACTCTAAGTGCAACCTCCTAGTCTCTTTATGCTTTGAGGTAGACTTGGTCTGTATGGGAAAAAGCAACGAAGTATTCACATCCAAATAACAGATTTTTTTTTTTTTTTAAAGAGAGTTTTTTTCAGGGGGAAAAAAAAAAAAGTTTTCTTTGAATTTGCCAAAGATGTTGGATAGAGAAAGAAAACATCTTTGCTTTTATCAATGAGTTTATTGATTATACCTCTGTAAACCTGAGTAAATATTTTTATTATCTTTTAGCACCAGCTTTTATGATGTCAAAAAAGTTACATAAAATTTCTACTAAATTTTCCAGCTGATGTAAAATATATAAAATCATAAGATTACGGCACAGTAGCAAATAATTATTCTGAAATTTTAAATGGTGGTACTAAATATAATCCTTCTGGAAAAGGCTAGGTTAACAATCTAATTCTATCATGGAATCACGGAATCACAGACTTTTCAGAGCTGGAAAGGACCTCTAGAGATCATCTAGTCCAACTCCCCTGCTGACGCAGGAATGCCTACAGCACATTACGCAGGACTGCATCCAGGCGGGTCTTGAACATCTCCGGAGAAGGGGACTCCGCAACCTCCCTGGGCAGCCTGTCCCAGTGCTTGGTCACTCTCACCATAAAGAAGTTTTTTCTTATGTTTGAATGGAACTTCCTATGTTCCAACTTGTGCCTGTTGCCCCTCGCCCTGTCACTGAGAACCACTGAAAAGGGTCTGGCTCCATCCTCCTTCAACCCACCCTTTAGATACTTAGAAGCAAGAATAAGGTCTCCCCTTATTCTCCCTCTTCTATATACAGATGTGGTACAGTATAGCCAATGCTTTTGCTACTTCTCTGTAGTTTATTCACCATTCTTTCAATCTCTGTGGTGAGATTCTGATTCTGCTGTGTCAGACCTTAAATTTTTCTCTGCAAACTTCATTTAAGAAGCAAAAGGTCTTCACTTGTATTTCTGTGAACTGGAGGATGTGCTTAGCAGGGCTTTGATTCACTTTCACCTAGTTCTTGAGCATCTCACAGGACAAGCACTCATTAGTAATAATAAAGAATGCAGTTAATCTCCCAATAAATTAATATAGGAACTGTTACACTTGCATCTTCCCATATTTCTGTTCTGAGTTTATGTGAAGTCTGATATCTGCTTATGTAAGATTTTTGCCCTTGGTTATCTGACCTAGAAGTTGTGACGTGCTTGAGAATAAGATACCATACCATTTTCTCACTAGTTTTTGTTATTTTATTTAGTACCTAGTCGATTCTGATACCTTAGCAAAGTTATGCCATTTCTACCCTAAAATTTTCTACACAGAAAAGTAAATAATGAAAAAAAAAAAAGCCTAAGAAGTTTAATTTGCTTTTTAGTCTCACACTCTTTCAAATTTATTTGCACACCATTCTTGTACTTGTTGCTGCTCCACCTTATACTGATGCCTTTTAATCTTAGTTTCCTTAGAATACTACAATTCACAACTAGACAAAATAACCACATTACCTGCCAAACCAGTATTCCTCCAAACCACTGGTTTGTCTTGGCCCTGTGATCATTTCCTCTTGAAGGAGAGGAATGGAAATTATTTTTTTCTCTGATGGAGCCTAGATTCTTGTTAGCGAAGGCATTTGACTCTTTCTTTTATCCATATTCATCATTGTACCTTTAGGTTAAGACCAGTTAGAAATTACACATTAAGTTTAGAAGTCTTTTTATTTTGAACAAATATTTTTCCACAGCCAATACAAGTAGGACATTTATTTTGTAGGCTCTGTTGATGTAATTGTACCCCTGAGGCAATGAGATTTTTTTTCTTGATTTTTTCAGAACTCACAGTAGTGATATAAATGATGCTACAGTTGAAGACTAGTCCCCTTAAGGGAACAAAATAGTTTATAGGCCTCAGTAGTGTTTTCCAATAAGACTGTAATATGATTTACTAATATTTGCACTGTATTTTTGAGGAAATTTCTGCATGTTTGTTATGTATTCCACAAGCAATTGTGGGTAGTTTTGTCAGCTGAATATTGATCATTTGATCAGAGGTTAGCTAGGAAAATCTGTGTTCAGACTTGCTATAAAGAAGCCATTTCTGCTATAATAAAACAATGTAATTTTGGAAATCAGTCTATGAAAATATGTGTGAATGTTATTTAATTCCGTATAGAGAAGTATCTTGATGACTGAGATATATTTAGCTGCCAAAATTCCACTGAATTTCTTAAGCATCTCATTAAAAGAGCAGAGAGCGTAGTGTGTTTTAACAGTTTAAAGAATGGAAACATATGTATGTCTCAGTAAGGATTTTTTGCACAATTTCTGCATACATGAGCCATGGTCCCTGAGCGTAACAGCTCTTAGACTAAAGACTGGGATTGAGCCATAATGGATTTATGACAAGCATTGGTTTATTAAACAGGATCAAGTGCATAAAGAGGAATATAGAAGGCAAAGAAAACAGAGATGGCAATGGCACTGGGTTTGGAAGAGATGGTAAAAAATAAGCCAAAAGCTGGTCAGCAAATACAGAGCCCCCAAACGCTTATGTATATAAAAAATGTTATTGCTAGCAGTGGCATCCAGTGGCTGTAGGAATAAACTGCAAGGGCCAAGACATTGATACAGGAGAGGCTTCCTCTAGTAGGAAAGATTTTTCTGTACCTAGGTCATATTTGTGCTTAAAAAAAGATACAAATTCTTTTGAAATGTCACAGGAGTGCAAGAACTGTCTCAGAATAAAAAATTGAAGATATTCTCTACAAAGCAGTCTCTTGTCTAGGAGTTCTATACTTCAGAGATGATGTATGCAAAACTACTTTCTACATCAATCTCTACCTAAATTCATGGTCTAGAGAGGAACAGGTTAGAGATTTCAATTCATGCACTAGATACCAGAAAATAATATGTGATAAAAAATAGAAGTATGTTTACAATATCTTCTGACTATGCATAATTGTTACAAAGTCAAGTATTTAATAATTTTAGGAAATAATTTTCTTCAAATGCTACTTTGGACAGCAGTGAGGACAGGAAACTGAGGCCTTTTTAGGCACTTAATGTGCAGTTGAGTCTATTTGCTGTATTTCTTCCCTTTCATCACACATTATTTTAATTTTTATACTTTTTAACTTTCCCTATAAGGTTTCATCTTGCTGTTCATAGCAATTGAAGTTGTCTAGTGTTTCTAGTTAACAATACTTCTGTCTTTTAAGATGATGTGACTACATTAATTTTTCTTCTATTTCTGTTTCCATAGATGACACGGACATATTTTCTATTGTATTCTGAGTCTTGGCACTGCTGATTCAGCTATAGCTAAATCAGTTGCCAATGTAGTTGTGGCTATAATTTTTTTTTATTTCTACTAATTTAAATTCCATTCGTTCTTTCTCCACAAAAATCTAGGGGAATGGTGGGATTGCAATGCCTGTGTTTGTCATCAAACTTATGTTGCTTATATAGAAAAGGGTGCTGGTGAGTGCAATCCTGCAAAAATGTGGGTCTTGGGGGTTGGAGGTTTTCGTTTATTTTAGGGCTACTTGGGATTTGGGGTTTTTTTGCTTATCAGACGTGCAAAGCTTGAAAAGTTAAACAACCTTAGCTGTGTGAATGAATGTGCACTATCATCATGAGGACAGGATGGAAACGTCTACCTGTTAGTAAGGCATGGGAAAATAATAGCCAGAGAATGAGTATTACACTGTAGAAATTAACTGATGTCCATTAATAGGTACATGAAGCCTGGATATTGGGACCACAGAACCCAGTTAGCACTGCTATGGCAAAAGCTTTGATTTGGTCATCTGCAGCTTTGAAACTGTTGTATAACCCTTAGACCCATTAGGCACCTATTGGCCTACGTTAGTGAGCTCCTTTGATTTTGTCTGTGGAACACCTACTTACACATATGCTTATCGTTTAACTCACTGCACTGGGATCAGGGACAGAATTCGTGATGAAAGTTGAATCGCTTCATCAAGGTTGAAATACAGTGAATAACCTAATAAAAATACTTCTTAGATTATAAAAATCAGGTTTTAATGTCTTCCTTGTGAAATTTCTGGTGTACTTTGCCTTTAAGGTCAGCTGTTTGAACAATATTAAGCACCACCTCAGAAATTACATTTTTAAAAGCTTTAGGATCTCTTTTTATTTAGTTTCTTGGCAGCTATTTTTTCCTTCTGTTGCTCTAAGACTTGCTAGTAAGGACACTTCAGAACTGCTATTTCCCTATATTAAGAAAATAACAATAATTAATAAAAAGTAAAGTTTAGTGACAGCATGGCAGTTTTGATAGAAAAGCCTGTGAGCTCCAGGATGAAACTTTTGTTTGAACTTGAAGGAAGATTCAGTCACCTTGAATTAGCCAACTATATAGAGATGATACGCACTACCTGTGTACAAACTTTAAGTGACATTCAGCCGAGTTAGTGCAGAGCCAGGTATTGGATACTATAGCACCTCAAAGGCAGTGTTTTCTGCCTACAATCAGATTCAGAGCTCAGAGAAAGCAGGGATTACTGCCTACCTCATGTATAGCGGCTGAGGGAACTGGATTTGTTCAGCCTGGAGAAGAGAAGGCTAAGAAGATTCCTGTTTGCTGTCTTCAAATACCTTGAGAAGGATTATGAAGAAGGCTGAATCAGGCTATTCTCAGAGGTGCACTGTGGAAGGATGCAAAACATATTCATAATTGCAGCAAATAGAAATCTAAATGGATATGAGAAAAAAGAGGGAATTACCACCGTTGGAGATTTTCAGAACTTAACTGGAAAAATCCTGAGCAACATGGTCTGACCTTGAAGCTACTTTTGCTTGAATCCAGAAGTCAAACTGGATGACTTCCAGACATCCTTTCCAACCTGTGTTTTCCTGTGATTCTATATTCTTTGTGGGAGCCTAATGCCTCAGAAAGCACCCTTTTAGAAATTTCCCAAGTATAGGAGGCAAATTACATGATATATTTTTGCACTGACTTTCCAGTCTTAATTGTGGAGTTGCTACTACACTGTGTTATCAGGGGCATAGTACAGATTGGGCATATTTTTCAGTGATTCTCAGTATTTCTCCCAACTTTATCACAGTAAAAGGCTGAGTATAATAACCACTGTGCTATAAAGCCCATATATTCAGTTTTCTTTATAGTTTGGGAAACAATACAGGCTCAGCAACATTGTCACTTCTATGTCTTAATTTTTTCTGAGATCTGGAATATTTGTTATTGTATTGCATTTTTACTTTTTGGCTTTAGGTATGAAAACAGTGCAGAGGCCCAAACATGAATAGAGATTTACTAGGTAAAGTTATGTTGGACTAAACAGAATACAAATATGACATGAAATATTCTGTGTTGACAGATTAACTGCACCGATTTTTTTTCTGATTTCTTATGATGTTGATTTTTGCTGTCAGAAAGAGGATGTGAAAAGTTTGGGATTAGGTTTAGCGGTGAACACCAAGTAATTCAATCCGCTTCAGAGCAGCTGCTCTGGGCTTGCAACAATACAAATGGAAAAAATAGCCCATTTTGTTTTGCTGTAACATATGCCAGTTTAGGGAAGCTGCAGGCTTTGAAAACTTTTTGCTTAGCTACTACATTTATAGAAGCATTTGTAGTATCTCTGCTTTGCTAAGACAGGAGCCAGTGATCAAAACCAAAGTGTAACTTCTGCTTAATTGATCTTTTGACCTCAAATTGTCAGACATCTGGTTGCATGTGTTAGTTGAGTGCATCCTAGTGGGAACCCTAAAAAGTAATAAATGTTGGCTGAAACTCGTTAAAACTTTGCTATTTACCTATTTATTTGGGGGGAGGAGGGAGGAAGCAGACAAGAGAAACAATGCATAAAGCAAATTAAGGCTGAACCATGTGATTGCTTTCTATGCTCAGTTCCATTTGGGAGCCCAACAGCAAATTACAAGGTAAGGAATTACCCACCGTGAGTTATTCAAGGAAAAAGGGCCTAACAGGATACAGATGTCAAAGCAAGCAAAAAAAAAAAAATAAATGTGAAAATAATTAAACCAAGCTCCACAATACTCTTTGATTCCTAGTCGTACTGACAATATACTGGCTGCTTTTTCACAGGCATGTGAAAATCTAGCTTTTCTTGTGATGAGTTTACAGTCTCAATTAGCTTTATAAGCCCCTAAACTGGTGGACAATAGAGTATGAATTCCATTCAGTGTGTTGGTAATGAAATACTGTGTTGCTTGTGAGCTCAGAAAGGCCACCGCTGTTGTGGTGAAGCCGAACAGGGAGAGCAAGGTATTGCACGGCTTTCAGCACGGTATTGGTTTAGTGTTATTTCCCATGGGTCAGAAAGGTTGAGGATGTCTGTGTTAAGATGTTCAGGCATGATTTGATTGTAAAGAGTTGCAAATCGTACTTGTCCTCCATTAAATCACGATCAAGTTTGAGAAATCAATCTTTTTCTTGTCAATGAAATGGGTTGGTGACAGCTGTGAAGTGACTGTTGTTATTGCAACACTAGAACTAGAAGCGTTATCTTCAAGAGACTATAATTAGCAGCAGCAAAATATAGTTTGTTTTATAAAGCGCTTTTCACAAACAAAGAATTCGCAAAGCAATAAAATATCAAACGTGATAGAACTGGGAAGCAATTAATATGAATGGCAACACTTTGTAATAACTGTATTGTCTCCACAGTATTTCACTATGGGTTCAGACCTACATGTAGAAGTTGTTTTACTTATTCAGCAGATATAGAAACTGATATTGCATCGACTCTCAACCATTTCATTAAAGGGGAATGCATATATCCTTTCAAGTCCTTCTGGATTCTCTAACTGACCAAGTGAGAAAATAAGACTAACATGTATAGAAGATGTCTAAAGGCACACTTTTTTTCTTTTTACACTTGTGGATCTATAGCAGTCTTGATTGCACCTGAGATGTGAATAAGAAGACTTTTTGTCAGTGATGGTCTCAATACTTGAATTAGTTCTGGCATCTGATTAAATAGAGCCACTAATCTTAGGCAGCCAGCAATTCCAGAAGAATGTGTTAATCTCATAGCCACATAAACCATACAATGAAATGAATAGTTCAGTGAAATAAGACAGAAAAAAAAAAAAAAAAAAAATTAGATACCAGCTTATGAAGCAGCTTACTGCTTCTAAGCTCAGGTACTGGCTAAACTCTTGTTAATGTTTGATACACTGCAATCTGACAGCAGAACATGTTAAACTTGTGTAAAAATATATCCATTAAAGGAATTATTTCTTTTTTCCCTATTGCATATTTCTCATCCTTTGTGAGATGTTGAGCTGTTCTTTCTGCTGATGTAACACAAATATCTATATAATGTGTGACAAGCTATCAGAGATTCAAAGTTTTCTTCTCTCTCTGATTAGAAGAGTTTCCTTGCAAAGATTGTTTGTGAGCGACTGTAGTATGTAAATGTAAGCATTGTCAAATACAATCTAACATCACCCTTGCTGAATGTAAAAACTTAACAGCAGTTATTGCTGCTGTAAGTTGAACTACTGAGGCAAAGTGAAAAAGAAATAACCGTAACATCAATAGTCAAAGATAAGAGGTTTACTTTGAAAAGTAAATTGCATAACAGAGAACAGATGCCTTAACTACTGTTGGATGGACCACAGTCCAGAGTAGCAATAGAACATTCCTGTGACAAGTGGCCTCTGTTGTGTACATTCACGCATGCACTTCCGTTCCGATGCTATAAGCTGTCAGAGTATACTTGCAGAGCGGGAATCTCAGCTAAGACCAAACTCTTGGCTCTCTGAGCTGGACAATATAGGGGTGGTCACTCTGCTCTACCCAAAGCTAACAGAGAACAAGCTTTGAAATATAGTATGTTGCTCAATTTTGCTTTCCTCAGTTAATGACAAATAGCTTTAGTCTACCAACATAGCTGGAGTAATAACATAAAGCAGAAATGTATCCTCATTCTTCCAGGCTGGTTTAGCTGTCTTCTCACAAAGCTGTGAAAAAAGACAAAGTAGCTCTTTTTGTAATGTATTGATATGCCTCTTCTGCTTTTTAATACAGTATAGCTATTTAATCCAGAACTTCTGGAGAAAGATTAGGTCCACTTTTCTGCCAGTGAGATACAGTAAGACAGCACTCTGAAAAATCTGTAGTGCATTAAGGCAAAAGCCATCTAATATGTAAAAGAAAAGCTGTAGCAGCAGAGGAGGGAAGGATGGACTAGTCAGTGACAAAAATATAACTACTTTAGGAAACAGAACTACAGGCTCAGCTCTACATTTTAAAACAATGAGTAACAATCATTAGCTTCACATTTATTCTAAGGAACCAGTGCTAAACTGACTGAAGGCGCATATGACTGAATTCTTGAATGACTTTTAGCTTTTGTTAGTAAAACAGTGTCAAGGGTTTTTAAAGAAAACTGTCTTCAAACAGAAGCTTAAAAGGAAAAAAAAAATTATCCTCCCCAAAATTATTCTTTTGCCAATGGTGGGTAACTTGAAGGGACAACATGGGGCAAAAAAAGATCATTCAACTAGGGTGATTATTAGGTTTATTTCTAAATGGGGGATGGCAATCTGTAATGCACATCGTTGAAGGCCCTATCCTCTTAAAACTACTTTTTCTTAATTAAGTTGGTCTCCTAGGAGTTACTAGAGGATTTCTAACCTGAGTAAGTGGAAAATGTGTGTGTGTGAAGGTATCTGTACTTTATATTTATGAACTGGTGTGGAACACCAAACCCCTGATGGAATAGTTTAATACAAAAATCCTCTTCATAAATAAATTTTGTATTTTAAAAGCTATTAGTTCTCTACAGATTTATTTTTCTACTTTAAGTTAAAGGTTACATAAAAACACAGGTTATAATGAAGCTTTTCATGGGAACTTTTTTATTTTTTCCTTAGTGGAGATGCCTATGAATACCTGCAACCTTGGGGTGTATAAACTGAATTTCTTTCCAAGGAAACTAAACTGTAAGCTCTGGTGGGCACAAAATACACTTCAAATTCTGGTGGGGATGTAAGTGTCCAACCCAAAAGTTTGTCCTTCAAGCAGCTTTGAGCAATTTTGCTTATGATTCAGCAGACTAAATCTGGTTGAAAGTGAAAAACTTCATCCCTCGTGCAGTTAACATGTTGAAGTCTCACCACTAAATGCTTTTAATTAACGACTGTTGTGCCATATTATTTGCTACTGTAGACATCTCTAGTATGCAAGAGCCAACTCATTTTTTTTTCGTGATTTAAAGGATGATAAGAGCTCTGCTAAGCCACACTCCTTTTTGCTATTTATCATGTTTGCTATCTTTTTCTTAGAAAAGACACATTAAGTCTAATTTCCCAGGGGGGAAATAATAATGATTCACAGGTAAAATACCTTTTCCTAAAGGAATTATCCATAGCCTTACTTTCCTGTACTTTTGTGTAATGTTATTCCATAATTACTTGGTTTCATTTATAGATCCCAAATTGTTGATGCCAACGTACCTCCAGAGGGGTGCCTAGTGAATTCCTGGTAATATGTTTCTGGAATAAATTATTTCCTGAAAAGCAGATTTTTTTACTCGAGGGGAAAAAAAACCCCAAACAAACCACAAACAAACTCCACTAAACCCACAACATTTGTGTTAAAAATACCAAATGGATGTAAGAATAAATTCTGTTGCTCTATCCTATAGTACGCTACTTAAATCTCCTAATTCCTCAAAGCTGAGCTAGCTTTCTGAGCCTTTGGTTCACTCCTAGCTAACAGCACTGAGAAAAGAGTCTTTTCTTTGCCAGAAATGGTAGAATATTATCTCTTGAGACTATAGAATTGTAAGTCCTTTCTAACCATATGATCTCATTGTGACAGAATAGCTAACACTTCTGATGTTAGCATAGATTAGGTGTAGACCACAATCAATCCAAAAGTTCTCTTATTTCTCCTCTGACACCTAAATCATGTTTTTTTCAGCAGTACTTGAAAGTGTTTAAAACCTTTTATTCCAAGTACCCAAAGTTTGTAGGTTTGAAAAAAAAATAATCTGGCAATACTCATCATGATGATTATTATCAAAACCTGAATACATGAAAAACTTTGGCTTAAGGAAATTGAAAGATGTTCTTTTTGAAGAAAGCCATCAATGACGAGTATAGGTAGGACCAACAGTAGAATATGATACAAAGAGGTGAGAACAAAGTATGTACAGAATGGTTGCTGAAGTCCACATCAGTTACAAAAAAAGGTTTGTCAAGAAGAGCTGTGTACCTGATGATTCAGCTGTCTGCATCTCAATGAACCAGGGTATTGGAGGATTTCTGGGAGAAAACACTATTCATTCTTTTGCCATATGCTTGGCATAACTGTTCATCACAGAGTGTTCTACCACTTTTGGCAAAGAAAAGAAACTTTTCTTAGTGCTGTTAGCTCAGAATGAACAAAAAGCTCAGAGAACTAGCTCAGCTTTGAGGAATTAAGAACCACAACAGAAATCCGAATCTCGTGGCTGTTTGTATGTTTGTTCCCTCCCCTCAAAACAGCTGCTGCACATTTACCTTTAGGGGGTTAGCTTAGGATACAGATGTAAGAATTGCTGGACCTAAAGACTGACTCAAAGTATTTAATTCAAGGAATGTATTTTGAAGTCCACCTTTCCACATATAAAACTGAATCACCTAGTGGTCAAAGCACAGGAAGAAGAAATTAGCTACTCAACCCAGTTTGAACTAACAACTGCTATAATAAGTTACGGAGATGGAAAATTCCAAATTACAAGAATGAAATTCCTGTAAGGAAAGAGCTGTAGTCCACTAAAATACAAGTGCCAAAATACAAGTGCTATTTGTAAGCTGCACTAGTTTTCTGAATTTCTTAGTTACTACTAATATATGAACTTTCTTCATTTCCCTAAGAATATATTATATTTTCATGATGAAAACTGAGCTGAGATTTAAATCTTCTGTGCTTTAATTTTACTTGTACATAAGAAACTATTTCAGAGAAATAGGATAGGATAGGAACTGAAAATCCTTTATGTCAGAAAGGAGACAGCCAACCCCTTTTTTTGAAAAGTGAGTCAGCATATTATTTTTTTAAGGCAAGACTACCATCTTGTGGCCTTTGTGTACAATGACTAGCTGAAGGCACAGATTTCGCAGAAAGATCCCCACATGATGCTTTTGTTTGTTGCTAAGACTATAAGTCTTTGCATGGGCAAAGCTTATATATCTTTCAATAGATGTTGTTTTTAATCAAACTAAGACTTATTTGACTTTATGTATGGCTGGCATAACTGATGTAGAATAATATACAAAACCACAACACAAATGCTTGTAGAAATCAATGCTAGATGAGATGTGTCCTGTTAAAGTAGAACCACAAGCCCCAGAGAATTCTCGATCAACACTGTGCTACAGCCCCTCTGCTCGACCTGCATAAGGTAACTGGGTGCTGCTTTTTTTCTGGCATCAATACTGTTTCATACAAATAAGAAGCAGGGAAAATATTCATCTGATTGTCCTCACTGATGCTGAAATTTTTTCAGGGTGGACTACTACAAGTATAAAAGGCAGTTGATTTAAATTGTTTACAACCTGGCTTTACTGCATTTAAGTGCACTTAAGGTAGTATTGGGATACAGCTTTCATTTAAAGTGGAACTTTTGCTTATGGGATTTCATCTGTACTATGCTTGGGAGACCTGTCATCTTAGTATAGATGAGATCAAAATTTAGTGCGAATTTATGAAATCTAGGGGAAAACTGCCTCGATCACACATAGAAAAATGCTTAGGTTTAACCTTTACAGAGCAGCCAAGGAAACTATTGCTTTACTAGTTAACATTTTCTACAATCTTACAAATTATATGTATACAGTTGATATGGTTTACCATGTCATGTCCTTGAAAACTAGTATTTGCAGAATTTGCAGCTAAGCAATAGTTCATTACAAAGAGATGCGTACTTTTTAGTCTTAATGGTATGGATATGGCTGTGCTACCAAAGCACCTAGTGTTCTCTGAGATGATCTTTCTTTCAAGGGAGGAAGCTCAGGTTTCTTTGCTCGCCCATGCTCTGCTACCACATGCAGGCATCTGGGCAGCCCCAGAGCAGATCTTTCCAGCAACAGCCAAGAGAAAAGAAACCTTTGTGGCCCTCGGGCTTTTCCCTGTCTTTTGTCACAAGGTCACCTGCCTCATGTACCAGTAGGCCCAGCAAGTTGTCTGTGTTCCACTGGTTGCAGATGTCACCTAAGCATCTTTACTGGCCTCTTGTTACTTCAGTGTGAAGCTCTGAGAAGAGCCTGGCTGTGTCCTCTCTTGAGGATGCTGAAATGCAGCTGAAGAGAGCAGGATGTGGCCCCATTGTCCTTTCTTCTCCAGAGTGACTCAAGCCAGTTGTATCAGCCTTTCCTCAAACATTCTGTGCTCTGTCTGCCTGGTCACCAGAGCCTCCTGGGCATTTGCTGTAGCTTGGTAATGTCCTTGTTGGTGTGGTGAGTACTAAAGTGGACTTAATCCTCCTGCTGTGGTCTGACAAGTGGTAGAATTGACTTTCCCCAACCTGCTGGCTTGAGTCTGATTAACAGCATGGAGAGTGGTGAGTGATGGAACCAGTGTGGGGCACTTGCCTGAGAACAAGTTGGCTTGAAAGCGCTGGGCACAGGCTATAAGAATCTTCCAATAGCAACTGGAGACCGTGTCAAATGCCTTGCTAAAATCTAGATAATGAACATCTACTGCTTTCACCCCATTGAATGATTCATTTCACAGTAGAAAGCTATCAGGCTGATATATGTTTACAGTTTTTTAAGATTTGGTTTACAGTACAAGAGACAACCGAAGTTGGTGTAAAACTCTTATACTTGATCCAGATTCTTGTAGGAATGCAAACTATTCAGCTTTTGGCTGGTGTTTATGCTTTTCTTCTAGTCCTCCTTATGCTGAGTCAAAGAAATATGGGAGAACATCCTGAAAAATGTTGATCACCAGTCTGTTGTGGGTTTCTACTTTATCATGTCCTATATAAGAACAGAATTGTAATGTTTAGTATGACTGTGTATCTTTTCTGCCCAAAGATTTTATTGCTGCTTCGTTCTTGATATTACTGATTCAAAAAACATATATGGATAGCCTGCTACAGATTTCAGAGTCTCTCATTATGACTTAAAAAAAGGAAGGTAATGCATCTTACCAGCAAAAAACAAACCCTATTTTTTTCTGAGGCTTGAAAAATACTTCATACATAACAGAAGGGTAGGCAATGTATGTTTATCAGTGTCACTGGAATTTATACGTTAATGAAATATGTTATTACAGTGCTAATGACCATTAATTCTCCAAGGCAAATGATTATTTGTGGAAATGCATTGTCACATTAAAAATTAGCAAAACAGACTAGTTATAATTGCTGCATAACCGACAATACTTTTTCACAATATAGAAGAATCTGAGATTTCATATAGTTACTTAACTACAATTAGAAAAAAAACTGTTTCTATAAGTAAAATATGTTGTCTATAACTAAAATAAATTAACTGCATGATCCCATAGAGTATTAATGGGGTTTTGTAGTTTTATTCTATCTGAAAGATATCGATTGCCATGAGTATGTGTTTTGAGAATTTTAAAAAACCCACATAATTATTTTTTTTAAATAGGTTAAGCTACAAAAAAAAAAAAAACCAAAACAAAAAAACCCAAAAAACCAAACAACAGAGAAAAGCAAGGACTGATTTTCTCCATACACATTCCATTACATGATTTCCTGTATGTTTTCTCTGTAGCTTTTGAACAGTAGCTACTTTTCTCCACTGAAATGTAGAGCTGCTTTAGTCCCATATGATTTCATGTTAAATTCAGTAGTACCTATTTAATTCAATTTCCTCTATAGAGACATAAGAAATGTCTTGGGTTATCAGAAATGCATGGTTCTCTATGCTTTTTATAGGAAGATACCGTTTCCAAACATTTAGCTATGTAAAGTGGATTTCAGCTTCTCTGAAGTAACTTTTGTTTACCCCAGGGACTTTGTGTCTTTCAGGAATAGTACTGAGCAATACATCAAAAATATCTTCTTAGATCTGTGCCAAACAGATCCTATTAAAATAAATCAGTTACATGTGTTCACCACTCTTCTGGGAGCATGAATCCCAACAGGATTAAAAAAAAAAAAAAGTTTGAAAAGTCATTTAACACATCTAGGTATCCAGAAAAAACACCTAAGTGAACTTCCTTCTAAAAGTACAATTGTTGGAAGACATACATGGTTGATTTGATTATTGGATATAATATTTTTCATGTACCTTTCCTAAAGCCAAGAAGTAAATGTTACACACTTAGACATAGATAACAATTGCCGGAAATGTTCATCTAACTAAGACATTACCCTGTCCAATAAAACTGGTTTATATTACAGTCGTAGAATTGTTCAGGTTAGAAGGGACCTCTGCTGAAAACAGGATCAGCTAGAGTAGGTTGTTCAGGACCTACTGGGTCGGTTGGGTTTTAAGTATCTCCAAGGATGGAGACTCCACAACCTCTCTGCGCAATCTGTTACAGTGCTTCATCACCCTCACTGTTAAAAGGCTTTTTCTTATGTTTACATAAAATCTTCTGTATTTCAATTTGTATTCATTGCCTCTGGGCCCCTCAGTGGGCACCACTGAGGAGCGTTTGGCTCCATCTTCTGTACTTGTTCCCACCAGGTATTTATACATATTGATAAGATCCCCCTGAACCTTCTCTTCTCCAAACTGAACAGTCCCTACTCTCTCAGCCTCTCCTTGTATGACAGGTGCTCCAGCACCTTAATCATCTTTGTGGCCCTGTGCTGGACTCACTCCAGTAATCCCTACCTTTTTTACACTGAGGAACTCAGACCAGGATAAAACACTTGAGATGCGGCATCACCAGTACTGAGTAGAGGGCAAAGACCGCCCTTGACCTGCTGGCAATCTTAATGTAGCCCAAGGTGCAGCTGGCCTTCTTTGCTAGCTGATAACACATTACTGGCTCATATTGAACATTTTGTCCACTATGACCACCAAGGCCTTCTCTGCATGAATGACTGCCCTCTAGCTGGATTTAATGCCACTGTTCACAACACTTTGAGTCTAGCAAATCTTCAGTCCACCTCACTGCCTGTTTATCTAGCCCATAGTTCATCAGTTTGTCAATAAGGATGTTATGGGAAATTGTCAAAAGCTTTTCTAAAGTTAAGATAAACAGCATCTTCTGTTCTCCCCTCACCCCCTGAACTGGCCATTTCATTCTGAAAGACTATCAGATTGGTTAAGCATGATTTCTGCTTCATAAATCCATACTGACTACTCCACCATTTCTGTCCTTAAGCAGTTTGAGAGTGGCTTCCAGGATTATTTGCTCCTTCACCTTCCCAGGGATCCAGATAAGATAGTTGGTCCTGTAGTTTCCTGGATCTTTCTTATTGCTGTTCTTGAAGATAACAGTGACATTTGCTTTCTTCCATTTCTCAGGAACTTTCCCTGATCACCATGACCTTTCAGTGAAAATCAAGAGTGGTTTTGCAGTGACATTGGCCACCTCCCTCAGAACACTGGAACATTGGAACAGTCTGCCCAGGGAGGTGGTTGAGTCACCATCCCTAGAGGTGTTTAAAAGTCATGTAGATGTGGTGCTTGGAGACCGGGTTTAGTGGCAGACCTGGTAGAGTAGGGCCAATGGTTGGAGTGGATGATCTTAAAGGTCTTTTCCAACCTAAACAATTCTATGATTCTGTGATTCTATAACTCATAGATTCATCCTGTCAGGTCCTACGGGCTTGTGTATGTCCCATTTGTTTAAATATTCCCTAGCTTGATTCTCCTCCACTAAGGGTAAGACTTTCTTGCTCTATACTTCCCACTGGTCTCAGCAAACACAGGAAAATATGACCAGTAAAGACCAAAGTAAAGAAGGCATTGAGTACCTTGGTCTTTTCAATGTCTTTTGTCACCAGCTCCTCTGTTGCATTCAGCAACACACCCACATTTTCCCTGTCCTTCCTTCTGCTGCTGATGTGCCTGCAGAGACCCTTCTTGTTGCCTTTCACATTCCTGACCAATTGTACTTCAGGTGGGCTTTGGTCTTCCTAACATTGCAAGCTCTCACAATGTCTTTGTATTCCTTCTGGATCACATTACTCTTCTTTCACTTCTTGTACACTTCCCTTTTATTTTTAAGTTTTGACAGAAGCTCCTTTTTCAGCCATGCAGGCTTTCTGCCATCTTTGTTTGATTTCCTGGTCATTTGATTGGACTGTTCTTGAGCTTGAAGGAACTGACCCTTGTGAGCCAATCAGCTCTTCCAGAAGCCCCTTTGCTTTGGGATTGCATCCCCTGGGATTCTTCCAAGCAGGTTCCTGAAGAGGCCAAAGTCTGCTCCACTGAAGTCCATGTCTGTGATTGTGCATTTTTTGCCTTGTTTCCTCCTCTCAGTATCCTGAGCTCCACTATTTCATGGTCATTGCAGGTAATGTTGCCCCCAACCTTTACCCCTTGGCCAGTGCTTCCTTGTTTGTAAGTATCAGGTCCTGCTGAGTGCCTCTTCTTATCAGCTACTTGATCGCTTTTGTCAGGAACTTATCATCAGTGCACTCCAGAAATCTCTTGGGTTGATTGTGCTCTGAGTAGTCCTTTCAGTTGATATCAGGGTAGTTCTTCAAGTTCCTCATGAGGTCCAGGAGCTGCAAATGTGAGGCTTCTTCAAGTTGTGTGAAGAAGGCCTCGTATGCTGCTGCTTCTTGTTCAGGTAATCTGCAGCAGACACCCACCACAACATTGCCTACACTGGTCTGCCCTTTATGATTAACCCATAAGCTCTCAACTGGTCCTCATCCATATCTCTCACATAAAAGGCCACTCCCCCTCCCTGCTTTCTTGATCTGTCCTTCCTATAGAGGTTGTATCTACTCATTACAGCACTCCAGATGAGTAAGCTGTCTCACCATACTTCTGTGATCCCAACCAGATTATAGCCCTGCAACTACATACAGGCCTCTAATTCCTCCTGTTTGTTCCCCATGCTAGGAAGTGGTAACCCCACTGTTTTAGTGCTCAATGCTAGGGCCTGTTCCTTTCAGGTAGGGAACTATGAGCTAAGAAGCATCTTTAAGTTGCCCAGAACATAGCAATGGGAGGAAAACTACTCTCAGAAAAGAAGTCCTCCACCTTAGAGCAACTCATCAGAGAGGGACAGAGGGTCAGTAAGCAAATCTTTTGCTCCACCAAAGCATTGTATAAAATAATATGCTACATATGAGTGGGAAGAAGAGTTGCATCCATCAGGACACACACCTAAAGGATCATACCTGAAATGACCTTAAAAAATTTTAGTCTCTCAAAGAGTTCAGCAGTGTCCCCAAGTCTCACTCATTTTATGATCTTTTATTTGTTCTTAATGACTCTAGTATCTTGTGACTGAATGAAAATCTTACCTTCCTTCTAAAGAAACAGTTTGCCATTACATGTTCAAATAAATTTGAGAGTAGAAACCAAAAAGCTGAAAATCCAGAAAACAGGTAAAAAGCAAACAAGAAAAATATTACTGTGAATTTGGTATCTTTTAACATTAATAAAAATCAATGATCAGTTCCTGAACCCTAAGTATATGTGATGGAGTGGAGAGGGAGAGTTATACTGAAGTCTTTTTAGTATTTTGTTTGTGATGGTGGCACTGCTTAACATCTTGGTGTGCTCCATCACCACTACAAAAAATAGAAATATTACCTTCCATACAGATTTTTTGTTTGGTTTTAAAGATGGCAATTGTTGCAGCCTACCTAATTTGTGTTAAAGCACGTTAATGACTGAACTCTGTGTCTATTGTGAACAATAGGACACATACACATTTATTGGCCAAGTTATTAAAATGACACAAAGTAGTTATCATGCATTAGTTTTCTCATTTTGCCTTCACTCTTTATCTTTGGCTTTATCTTTTGCTTGTGTTCAGTAAAAATAATCCTGTCACATCCAAACAGTTTAAATTTTTTTAAAGTTTCTGTTCTTTTCTGACAAGGACAGTAAGTTTCTTGTAAATGGGTTATTTATTGTAGTACTTCCCCTGTTTTTCCTCCTATCTTTTCTGGCATCTTTTAAAATTAATTCTTCCTTACCATGTTCTTTTACAAATCCTTGTGCACAGACAATATTTTTGGTACACAGAAGTCAGAATTTTATGTCTCTAAATCCTGAAAGACTAATAAAATTGAAAGCAGGAAAAGCAAGCCAAAGGAACTTTTAAAAGGAAAATTTAATTTTTTTTCCTTACAGAATTCTTTTGGTAGGTATTGGTCATTTTTCCTACAGGTGTTCTAACCACATGCGAAGAGACTATCAGTCTCCTGTAAGTAAAGTAATGCATTGACTGTTCACAGCCTGACATTAACAAGAAATCTACATGATTTCAGAATCATATTTCGAAGTTAGCTGACCTATAATAGAATCCATGTTCCAAATTAGCTATCATTGATAGTTGTGTCTAAACTGATCAGCAATCATTTTACAACCAGTGCTTCTTATCTTCTAATGACCATTCTAATGACCTTGCCAGCTCTTCTGACTTTCAGCATACAAATCCACTGCATATGACTAAGTTTTACTCTATTGATGAAGTCTTCAGGGTTAAAAGATCATATGTGTAGTACCAGAAATACCATCACATCAAACAAACCAATCAGGATTTGCATGGTACCATTGATCTGATCAAAGGGCTGGAATTATTCTCTTTATTTGTGCCTTAAAGCCAATATTAAATGCTTCCCTTTTTCAGAAATGTCTACTAGTTTTTGAATTTCTTGGTTTTTGCTTACTTTGATGAGTTGAAAATACATCTATCCCATAAAATAGCATCTAAGTAATATAATGCATTTAGAAGAAAAAACAGAACTTTGTTGTCTGGTTTTGAAATTCATAGTTCTCCTTATTATCATTGAAGCAAGTATGGCAGACTGCACTATTCCAGGACTAAAACTTTCTAGAACTGTTAGGAAAAAGGTAGAGGTGGGAAACTACTAGTAGAAAAATTGAATTGACAGGTGGGCTGAGGTATTCCTGTTGCTGCCTGGCCATCACGATACTTTGTGGTAAAATGCATTCCTTTTTTGTACCCCCAATTTATACATCAGTCCATCATTAGTACACTCCTGTTTCCTAGTCAAAGCAGGAAGAGTGGATGCAACTTTTGCTTCTCTTGCCTATTTTTCTGAACTGTAGATGTCACTCTAGGGCTGGCCAATTGTTGTGTACTTCTTTCTTATCAAAGTAAATTGTCAAGTGGGGGAGGAATGTGCTGAAGATTTTAATTGTTTACTCCTGAAATATTTATGTTTTTATACCTTGGCTTGAACATAGAGGAATTGCAGTAAAACTCTTGCACTGAATTACAAATTATGGATCCTGGAAAAAAACGTCAGTGTTTCAGTATCTTAGCTGACTGAATAACTTAAGTATTGTTCAGGAAATATAGTTCCAGTGAATGCTAATTTTATTGCATTCGTGAGACTTCTGAAATTTTATTTTGTTTTAATCCCTAACAAAAACACTAATCTTTGCTATATATGAATTCAGACAGGTACTTGAAGACAGTTACCATGGGAGGTGTCTAAAAGTTGAATGCCATTTGGGTAACCAGCTAGGCTAACTGGATCTCAGTCTTTGCAATCACTTACATTCCGGTTTGGTAGGGTGTTTATATTACATTTAAAAATGAGATGTCCAAAGAAAGTTAATTACATTTGTTAAACTCAGAATCTTCTTATGGACAAAACTGGAACTCATCTGAAAAGGAGGAGCCAGCAATTTACTGTTAGCAAATTAAAATATTTAAAATCTAATCAAAATATAACCAGAAGTTTTATTAGTCCAGTTACAATAACACTAACACACACCAAAATATTACAGACAGACAGGTCCTGATCCCTGAGTTGTCAGGGCAGTACAGAGCCTTGGGCTTTCTACTAGTGATAGCAAATTTGGATTTACTGAACTATAGACCAAATATGTAGAAAGTCATACATGGAGACAACAGCAGGCATATTGCTCAGCACCTAACTGCATCATAATTTAGACAGTAACTTCTGTAGCAACCTTCTTTACTCGATGAGGGAGGAGGTGACTGCAGAGGGAATTTCAGAGCCCTAAACTGGGCTGCTGCTCTGAATCACTTCTGAAGAAGCAACTTGCTGAGCTCATAAGACAACATGTCATGGCCCTGAGGGCCCCGCCAGCCCTGACCATCTCTGCCCAGCCCCTGGAGCTCCCCCCACCCGCCCACAGCCCAGAACCCCATGTCAGCCACCCGGGGCCATCAGCCCCTGCCCCAGCGACCCTGCAGCAGGGTCGGCGTCCAGCTCCCTACACCCTGCCATGCCTGGCTATGGGTCTTGCTGAGATGGGGCCACCCGCAGGCCCACGTCCCAGCCCAGCCTCAGCTTGTCACCATCCCCTGGGATGTGATCGATGCTGGGGCTGGGGCTGCCCTGGTGCCCCCTGGCTGCCCTGCTCCTAGGTCCTGGCATCACATACCCGAGAGAGGTCCCAGTGAGCTGCTGGCCCCCTCAGTGCCCCAAAAGATATCTCAGGCAGTGTCTATATACCTAAGGTTGAGCTAAAATGGGGTGCTGGGCCATGGACAGGGGTGGGGTGGTGCCCCAGGCCAGACTGAACATGGCCAGGAACGGTTGGCAGTGCCCGAAGAAGCCTGACTAAACCAACCTGGAAACACCAGCTACCTAAATGAGATGCCAAAAGTTGGGTGTTGTGGATACTAACCCTGTTTCTTCCAGGAGTTACCCTGTTTTGTCTTAAATTATTAAAATTGCCATCAATGAACTTTAGAATGCATTTTTTTTTTTATTCTGTTCCTCTAAAATTTTGTCTAGGGAAGAATAATATACAACAGTTTAAATCCCTGCAGAAGATCCATGGTTTTAGAGGTACAATGTTCCCCTCCACTCTATTAACTTTCTCATTCCAATACCTAAAATTGCTTTCTGAAATCTGCCGAGAGATTCAGATGCACTGTTAAATGGATTTCAAGGCATTTGAGAAGATAAGAGTTTGTAGCAAATTTTAAGCTCTAAAAAAATTTGAAGCCTCTCCTTAACCTGAAGGAAATGAGAGCTCTGATGGGTAGGTGACGTGACCATCTCTTAACTAAATGTTTTGGACCAATGGGGTCATGAAAGGACGCAAAATTTTAGAAGAGCATATATTTTTTTTTTAAAATGCTATATACTGCTTCCTTGGAGTACCTAATGAGATCACCCTAGTGCTGGATTAACACATTAGAATTGAAGTTTATAAATTTTGTGTAGCCAAGTGGATGACTTTTCTAGAGAAAAAATATCCCTTTGGAAAATTACTTCTCATATGAAGTATATATATTTGGAAAATGAGGGAAGGTACTCTCCCATGTGAGTACACAAATATAGTCAAACAAACATTTATGGAGATTATTCATCTGAGACGATCTGGATCGATTTATAATGAGGTAGGTAAAATAACAACTTGAAGGAGAACTGTCATCCTACTTTATCTGGTCTGCCAATAGCCTGAATAATGCTTGTTGAATTGCTGTATAAATGCAACAATTTTTTGTTTTGCCACTAAACCAGAAGACATGATAGCTTGTTGAAAGGTATGACTTGATTTCTTTAAGAAAACTTCACAGAGAAAATCAGTATCTTTCTTTAATTATTTACCTCATATCACTTGCACAGTCATATGTTTTCTTTTGTTCTTCCCATACTGGTCATTCTCTTTACAGTCAGCATCAACTCATTCCTTCTCAGTCCCTCTGTAAGTATAATCAGATTTTTAAACAATCATATAAATCCTTAAAAAACTGATTCCAGAACTCCATATGCTGAATCATTGTCCTTAATTCTTTCCAGTTTATCCTCAAAAATTTCATGCTTTTTGAAAGTGATTGTTTTCATATCCAGCTTTTCCAATAGGAAAACTGTGGGAAAGGCTGTTGCAAAAGAGAGAAGTGCCATTCTTGGCATGAAGAGATTGTGAATAGAAACTCTTTATTCAAGCCATATTTGCTCCTCCCTGGTCAGGATCCCAAAGGTACCCTTGAGGAGCTTCAGTTTGACCACCCATGCTCCAGGCCATCTATGATCCAGTTCAGCTGTGGGCCCTTGGGTCTGACCGCTGGGAGAAGATCTGTGAAGAGCAAGTGCCTGGCTCAAATAAATCTTACTTCATTATTAAATGATCCTACCGTATGCTTTCTGTGACTCTTCTCATTTTTCTGACCTTCAACTTTTTTAGGCCAAGAAGATGAATTTTAAGTTTAAGATGAACTCTATGTTTTTGTTTCAATTGCATGTGAAATCTTTTACTAGTATGTAAATGTTTAATAAAAAAAAGAATCCCACTTCATTTCCCAAAATTTTAGAAGTCATAGTCTGTTTTAAATTGCTTTTCAATGTGACTTTAAATACATCTCCAGCAGACACTTTTCCTGACAGTTTGTCTAATAATGTGCTAGGTAAAATATTTCAGATGTAAAATTTTGCAATGTTGCAGCTTGTTACTCTGTCCAATGAAACCCTACATTAATATGATACTTTCTGATAGTAGGCATTTGTACATATTCGTTATGGAGCTGTCAAGAGAGAATGTTTAAGTGCTTATTGTGGTGACTCTTGAGTTGATATGACAATGTAAATCAGGGGAAGTCTTTATATAATTTTCTTCTTAAGTTATATGTAAAGACCTCTGACTTTTCTGAATGTAATGAAATTAGAATGTCATTTAAATGCAATGATGTTCAGGACATAAATGCATCATTCTTGTGTATAGAATCTATAAGTACAATAAGAAGCTTAGGTTCCCTTAAGGACAGCAACAAAATGTCTGAAAAATTTCAACATAGTTGTATTGAAATCAAAAGGTTATAGTAACTTATGATATTCACAGTAGAACTGTTGAACATGCTAAGTACCTATTTGACTGCCAGTATTTATTGCTTCAAGAACAATTTTAAAATAAGGACTAGCTAGTTTTGTGGCCTAACAAAGATCTCTACTTTTTCCATCAAGCACTAGGTGATCAAATACGGAATAATGTTGTGTTGAAAGATGAAATTTAATAATGGAGGTGGAGGTTCCCACAGTCCTCTGAATTTATTTGCATTATCATTTTGCTCATGCGAATGTTGATGCTTCTTTTTCCTCACTCATAGGAATTTTAATCGAAATAAAAATAACAAATTACAGAAGTGCAGAATCCAATTTTGTTGGGTTCAGGATTGTCTTAGCTTAGCAATATCAGCTCCAAGAAGTATATTTGCTTGTCCCCATAACATGGGTCTTGAGTGTAAGAAGCTTTATGACAGGACAAGTATAGAGCAGATAGATTCCAAACATGAGATCCTCATGAATCTCAGGAAATACTCAGATAAAACAGAAGTTATTGATCAGGTTGGGGTTTTTTTCAGAACTTTGGAGAACTTAACTAGGCTTTTCTATTGCCAGAGTTCTGAAAGTATCGGGAAAATTAACTGTTGTTCATAAAGCAGACTATAACTTTTGACGCAAATGGGGTACTAAGGATGCTAGAAAGCAATATTACTTTGGGATAAAGATTTGATGCAGTTGCAGGCTTTTCCCCTTGGAGTGACATTTAAGTCCCTTAGCAGCGCTGTGTTGCTTATTTGTAAACAAATTTGAAGATTTATTACTGTGAATAAACAAAATGAAGGAGTAGCATGCACAAAAGTCAATAATTTAGGAGGTATGGTGTCAAGACTACAGCAAGTAGAATTAACGTGTGACATTGTAGCCGTAGTAAACAAGCTGCAGCGATCAATAATGAAATTAATCAACTTCAGATAAGTGAACAAACAGATTTGCCTCAGATTTCAGGTCAGAACTCAGTCAAAGGACTCCTCATCCAGCTCATGAAAAAATGTGTGGGTGTTCAATCAAATCCCAGATGAGTTTAATCCATGTGTATTTAAAAGATGGGGAGAGAGTACTTCAGCATGGAAACATGCACCTCATATATAAACCAGTTTTACTAAAAGTGCGAGATCAAGTATGGACGTTGTGCACAACACCGGTATGGTCCATGGCTATGGAAGCCTCTGGAGTTACAAAGAAGAAAGCATTATACCGTGTCAGCTGTGTTTTTCCCTTCCCTCTTCTCCACACATTTCATGCATGGTGCATAGGAATTGAGAAGGCGCAGTGGAGGCTTGGGGCATTGCTTGTGAATGTAACTGTGTGGATGTAAACATCAGTGGGGAAGAAAAGGTAACTCACCCAACAACTTTGAAATGGTATCTGTAGTACTTGGGACTGTAGTTGCCCTGCCAGCTGCTGACGCCGCCATGTCTGTACGAAGATACACTTTTTAGTAAGCATGTTTTTGTCCGTATCCCCCCTACCCCGCCCCCTGCTTTGTTCTATTTCTGTAGCATTAGTGAGAATGTACTTTGGAGAATACTACTGCAAGTGACTGAAAATCTCTATGGGCCTTTCAGCTTTGTATTTGTACCATGAATTGAGTCAAAATTTTTAAAATGCTGCATAATAAATATCACCGGCTTGTCTGTTCATACAGGCATTTCTTTACTTCTCCTAACTAAAAATTAGAAAGTGTTTCTGATTTTATCCTTATTGTTCTGAGAAAGCCACAACAAAAAAGAAGAGATTTAAGACCTTTCATCCCGAAATTAGCAATATTTATAGTAATGCTATTTCAGTATTATCATTGAGTCTTCTAGCATTTTCAGTCTTTCTATGTATAGTTACAAAAGACTTAAGTTTTCAGTAACATGAAAAAAAGGGAAAGCTGTAACCAGCTCAGAACCCACAACTAAGGGAAAAAAAATCTCATGGCTTTTGTTTTTGTAAGAAAAATTTTCAGATTTTTTGTAAGAAAAATTTTCAGATTTTTTCTGACTTCTTTTCTAGGGCCTGGTTGAAGTATGTTCTGAATGCTTTAGGGTAGCCTTACTAGTTAGGCTGGCTGCCTGAGCAGTTGTCTTCACAGAAAGGAGAATGTTGGGTTTGCAATTTATGTAATCACCTGTTCGAGAAGAAGGCATAGTCCTAGCCAGTCAAACACTTGAAAGATACCTTTGAAATATTTGAAAGATTTGAAAGAACTGTGGCCCATGGGGGACCTGCCGGACCAGTCTTTCCCTGAAGTACCATAGCCCGTGGAGGGGACCCACGCTGGAGAGGTTAATGAAGAACTGCACCCCGTGGGAAGGTCCCACACTGGAGCAGGGAAGAGCGTGAGGAAGAATGAGCGGTAGAGAGGAGCTGTTATGGACTGACTGCAACCCCCCATTCCTCATGCGCTGCGCCGTTCCAGAGGGAAGGGGAGGTAGAGGAGTTGGGAGTGAAGGGGTGAAGGTGAGCCTGAGAAGAAGGAGAGAGAAGGTGTTTTAACTTTTGCCTTTGCTTCTCACCATCCAACTCTATTTTTAATTGGCAATAAATTAAATTAATTTTCCCAAAGTTCAGTCTGTTTTGCCTATGACAGTAGGTGTGCCAAAAGCACAGGTCTAGGCAAGAGTATAGGAACAAAGTAAGCATGTATGATACATACCAGAGTATGTATCCTTGTGTTTAGTAGCCCTCAGTGAACAAATCCTTGGAGGAAAAATCAAATTATCATTGCAACCCTTACAAGCATTTATTGTCTTCTGTCCCCTTTGGCTGTTTTCCAGATTACTTATCCATCATCCGAAGACTTTTGTTTCGAATCGCCATCCTCTAGTTTCATCTGACATCACCTAGTTCTTTTTTCGGAAGAGACAGTTTTACTTTCTTCGCTGTCCTTCATGACTATGAAGGCCTCTTTCATATCTACTTTAGTCATCTGTTCCTCCATTCCCACTGTTCAGTGCACAGAAACCATTTCAAGTCACTCTTGTCGTCCTTTCATTGTATGTCTTCAGAGATTCCTTTAAATCCTTAAATGGAGGGGGTCAGTCCCAGAACTGCACACTGTAATTAGGATGCTACTGAACCATTGGTTCATAGGGTGGCATAAATCCCCTTGTTTCCATTTTCTTTCTCAATAGTTTCTACCTTTAAATTGATTAATTTTGACAGCTGCTGAGTAGAGAGCCAACATTTTTATCTCTCTATTATAGTTCCAAGTTTCCATCTGAGCTGTAAGTCAGTCGAGAGGCCACCATTTCATATATAACATTAGCATCGATTTTCCCCATCCAATGTACAGGATTTCACATTTATTTACAATGAATTTTGTCTGCCAGTATTAGGCAGGACTTCTGTAGTTCTTCTCTTGGTCCTGATTTACCTTTAGTACCTTAGCATCAATAGCAAATCTTGTCACTTTATTATTCATCCCTTTTGAGAACATGTTGAATTGCACAGGTTCCCTCAGAGACATCTGTGAGATGTTGCTGGTATCTCCCTCCACTGAGAAAATAAATCATTTTCTCCTGTCCCATCTTTCCAATGTTTTGATTATTCATGCATTCTGCAGCATGACACTGCCTACTTGCATCTTCTTTACTGAAGAAAAGTACTGTGAGCAAGTAAATGGTCACAGTCTGCAGAATAGAGTAAGTCATGTTACAATTCTTGACTCAGATGGGCTAAGAAGCTGTGTTCTCTGATACCTAACAGACTACAGGGAGTGACCTCTGGTTTAAAGAACAGAAATCTATTTTGACTACGCGCTATTCACCTGATGCGCTGACCATGATCTATTAACTAGTTGCACTGTTCTGTGCTTTCAGATGTGTAGGAAAATATTTTCTGTGGCACTAAAAGTAAGGGTCTGTTAATCCTTTGTTTCTGCAAAAGCAGACAGAATTAACATTTTTTGATTAGTCTAAGATTTAGACCAGTAGTCTGGCTGTTCCTAGAAGGAAGGGTACCTTAAAATGAAGAAGTTTCTAGAGTTCATGTGTCCTGTGTTGTGGCTGAATGCTTAGTTGCATAGCAGTGACATTAACAGGAAAATACAATAGGAAGAAGATAGCATTCTTTCTCAACAGTATCTAATGCATATGACAGCAGGCTAATGTTTCAGTCAATTTTTGGCATGAGATTATTTTTAAATAGATTGCCAAGCATAGTTAGTGAGGGACAGTAACATCTCAGTTGCCATGCAACTATATATATTGCAGGAGAAAGTAGGAGCAGATGCCAGTCCTCATGCAAAAATTGTATTTCATGAAGACCATGCTTCATGAGAAAAATGTTTAAAAATATGTCATTACTAATGGAGACATAAATATCTATACCATGGCCTTTTGTGTCACTTATATTTAAGTTAAAGTATCAAGTCAAACATAATACACATTCCAGTACAATATGTGTTACAATACCTAAAATGTTCTCCAGTTCAAGAAACAGAAAGGCAAGACAAATCTGAACTTTCTGTTCTGAAAGTATACTGCAATGTTGGTGCCATTTGATGCTGTGAAATGCTGACAAATCTTGAAGTTTGCTATGGACCTGTGAGAATCTGAAATTAGTGAGCTCAAGCTGGTTGGTCAGTGCCTTGAGTTCACCCAGAAATAAAACGACAGGCTAGAAAAGTTTGTAAAGCAATGTAGCGCCATGCCATTGCCAGCAGTTGTGTGTGACAGCACCATCTTCTAACGTTGTACTTCAATGGGAACTTTATACTGTGGGCCCCAAAGAACTGAAGATATTTAATATTTAATTTTTAATACGACTATGCTATGCTAGAATGTAATTTCCTAATTTTAAGTTCACAAAAGTTTACCAGGATCACTCTCTTCAAGTGAGTTAATACTTTAACAGACACTGTTCTGCAATGCATAGGTGTGGAAGATGAGTTTCTTTTGCTAGTTTTGGGGTCACATGCAGAGCTTTAGGTATACCTTGTATAGAAAAATGCACTGTATTTAAAAAAAACCCAAAACCTAGGTGAAGTATGAGTATTCTATGGATAGACCCTGTTGTGAAGCAGAGACAAGATGAATTCAGGACCAAATTTTTTCATTGTATTTATTAAAAAGACATCAACCCTCTGACACCACCTTCTAAGCCTACCATTCATCTCACCTAATTTTAGCCAACTAAAATTAAAATGCCTAAGTGCTCACTTAATGGAGAAGGAATGACAACTTCAGAGAATTTTTCTGCTTATCGGGGACATCAAATAAAGGATAGGTCAAAACATCTTTGAGAAATACTTTTCTTGGCCATAAAGGGGCCTTCTGGACAGCTGGTTTCAAACATATTCCTAAACTTCAGCTAGTTAGTTGGGTAAGGTGAAATCTATTTTCAGCTTTGTTATTTTCACAGCTCTAACCATTTTTTATGTAGATAAGGATTAAAAACCATTTGGGATAGTTAAAAATTATGTTTGAAGAGAGATAAATAAAAACAGAGTTCCCATTTCCAGGGAATAGAATGTGACTCTTACTTGAGAATTGCTTATATTGTAGCAGACTGCCTATTTGGAAAAAGGTACTACCTCTTCTGTTGCAGAAAAAAGTGACAAAGAAATAAGAAGATATGAACGTTCATAATCTAAAAGAGGTTTCCTCAGGGTCTGGCTGTGGTTCAAATATATACCAGTTAAAGTACTTTTTTTTTTACTTGCCATTCTTCCTATGAGATTTATGTGACTCTTTTCTATGGCATGCTTCAATGGTCGCACCATGTAGATGAGAGCTGTCAGTGGGGAAGAATGTATAATTACAAAAGTACTCTTAAATATTTTTCAGACGCAGAAGTTGGATATGACTGAAAAAGCTGGTCTTTCTTTGGACCCTTGGTAACCAGTTTTTTTTGCTGCAATGGTATATCTGAGATTTTTCTTCCACAGTTTAGATAAATAGTGAATCTTACTAAGGTACTAACAAAATTAACTTCACAATACATCCTTTAATTATATACAGGGTTCCTGTTTATTGCCATGGTTTCAGCTGGGATAGAGCTGACTTTCTTACTAGTATCTGGTATGGTGCTGTGTTTTGGATTTGGGATGGAATAGTGTTGATAGCGCACTGGTGTTTCTGGTTGTTGCTGAGCAGTCAAGGCCTTCTCTGCTCCTCAAACCGCCCTGCCAGCAAGTAGGCTAGGAGTGCACAAGAAGTTAGCAGGTGACACAGCTGGGACAGCTGACCTCAAGGGACCAAAGGGATATTCCATGCCATGTGATGTCATGCTCAGTATATAAAAATGGGTGAAGAAGAAGGAAGGGGGCGATGTTTGGAGTTATGGCGTTTGTCTTCCCAAGTAACCACCATGCGTGATGGAGCCCTGCTTTCCTGGCGATGTCTGAACACCTGCTTGCTGATGGGAAGTGCTGAATGAATTCCTTGTTTTGCTTCGCTTGCATGCGCAGCTTTTGCTTTACTTATTAAACTGTCTTTATCTCAATCCATGAGTTTCCTCACTTTTACTCTTCTGATTCTCTTCCTTATGCTGCCATGGGGGGAGTGAGCAAGGGGCTGCATGGTCCTAGTTGCTGGCTGGGGTTAAACCACGACAGTTATTTTGAAAGAAGTTGGTTTTAATGTCTTCCTTTTTTTTAAGGAAGTGACATGGTATTTTTGTATAACAATTTTTATGTCAGTTATTATTCTTAGAGATTCTATCAAAGAATGAAATGTCAGTGTTTGTATTTAAATAGTTAGTAATTTGAAAATTATAAATCTCACAGTCAGTCATTGTCTAGAACTGTTTTAGAGTCAGATTGTTAAATCTGCAGTCTGTAACTTTATTTTCGAGATTGGTGCTCTTGCCTTTCAAATACCACACATATTTATTCCGGTACACTTCATCTAAAATCCTCTATTTTCCTTCCAGAGGAAAATATTTGAGGTGATTTAAAAGTTAATTGAGCTAGGTGATTTTCAGGATATAGGAATTATGAAAACATTGATATTTTCCCCCTTCTTCTTCTTATGTCTTGTAGTTTTTGTTTTATATCTCAGGGATAGCAGCACTGTCTTTGACCTCTAGTCAGTGAGAGGTTCTTATATATTCTCAGCATCCATTGCAGGATTCAGAAGGCAGCTTGATGTGTTTATTTACTTTAACTAAACACAAGCCTTAAATTAAGTTAAAAGCTAAAGTAAAAACACCTCTAAAAACATCTGGTTTTCTCTCCTGGTCAGAAAAAAAGGTTTATGTTTAAAGCAGAACTCAGGTTATGCTTNTAAATAGTGAATCTTACTAAGGTACTAACAAAATTAACTTCACAATACATCCTTTAATTATATACAGGGTTCCTGTTTATTGCCATGGTTTCAGCTGGGATAGAGCTGACTTTCTTACTAGTATCTGGTATGGTGCTGTGTTTTGGATTTGGGATGGAATAGTGTTGATAGCGCACTGGTGTTTCTGGTTGTTGCTGAGCAGTCAAGGCCTTCTCTGCTCCTCAAACCGCCCTGCCAGCAAGTAGGCTAGGAGTGCACAAGAAGTTAGCAGGTGACACAGCTGGGACAGCTGACCTCAAGGGACCAAAGGGATATTCCATGCCATGTGATGTCATGCTCAGTATATAAAAATGGGTGAAGAAGAAGGAAGGGGGCGATGTTTGGAGTTATGGCGTTTGTCTTCCCAAGTAACCACCATGCGTGATGGAGCCCTGCTTTCCTGGCGATGTCTGAACACCTGCTTGCTGATGGGAAGTGCTGAATGAATTCCTTGTTTTGCTTCGCTTGCATGCGCAGCTTTTGCTTTACTTATTAAACTGTCTTTATCTCAATCCATGAGTTTCCTCACTTTTACTCTTCTGATTCTCTTCCTTATGCTGCCATGGGGGGAGTGAGCAAGGGGCTGCATGGTCCTAGTTGCTGGCTGGGGTTAAACCACGACAGTTATTTTGAAAGAAGTTGGTTTTAATGTCTTCCTTTTTTTTAAGGAAGTGACATGGTATTTTTGTATAACAATTTTTATGTCAGTTATTATTCTTAGAGATTCTATCAAAGAATGAAATGTCAGTGTTTGTATTTAAATAGTTAGTAATTTGAAAATTATAAATCTCACAGTCAGTCATTGTCTAGAACTGTTTTAGAGTCAGATTGTTAAATCTGCAGTCTGTAACTTTATTTTCGAGATTGGTGCTCTTGCCTTTCAAATACCACACATATTTATTCCGGTACACTTCATCTAAAATCCTCTATTTTCCTTCCAGAGGAAAATATTTGAGGTGATTTAAAAGTTAATTGAGCTAGGTGATTTTCAGGATATAGGAATTATGAAAACATTGATATTTTCCCCCTTCTTCTTCTTATGTCTTGTAGTTTTTGTTTTATATCTCAGGGATAGCAGCACTGTCTTTGACCTCTAGTCAGTGAGAGGTTCTTATATATTCTCAGCATCCATTGCAGGATTCAGAAGGCAGCTTGATGTGTTTATTTACTTTAACTAAACACAAGCCTTAAATTAAGTTAAAAGCTAAAGTAAAAACACCTCTAAAAACATCTGGTTTTCTCTCCTGGTCAGAAAAAAAGGTTTATGTTTAAAGCAGAACTCAGGTTATGCTTAAATTTGTATTTTATTTTTTTTTTCTTTGTTAACTGTAGTTTAAAATTGATATTTAGTCATATTAATATAAAGAGGTAAGAAGGTTCCTTCAACACAATTGCAGATATTAGAGTGTAATTATGTGTTTATGCAGCTGATTATGATGGTTCTCCTATCAAGCTGCACAGAGGAACACAACTTGTTACATACCATACTTGATGAACATGACTGTCTTACTATATTTGTTAGTGAGAAATACAATGGTAGTGGTTAACCATTGCATATGTAAGAATCATGTTGAAAAAGCAGAAAAATGTATTGTTACAATAAACTCCAAAAGAAAAAGTAAAGCTGTCTCCTCTAATTAGTAATCTGGAAATTTTTCATGATGATTTGTATATCCCGGTGAAAGAATTCATTGGTTTAGTGTTTATTTTTACAGAAGAGAGCTGACATTGTAGCATGGCTTTGCATTACGCTTTAATGTATGTCAAATATACTACAGAAACCATGTTCATATTTTTACATGACATTCAGTATCAGCTTTTGACATAGCTAAAGGAAGGGCAGTCTTCTTTTAGGAATATAAAACAATGAGTATATGATAAGTCTAGAAGAACAGTCAATCTGAAATATATTCTGAATCTTGCTTTGTAATCACAGTGATCATATGGGTGCCCCTATCAAATGATTGCACGTAGCCTTGATTGAACAAGTTTCATATTTTTTATTCTGTCTGTACATTGAAACTAATTTTGTATATAAGTGTGTGAGAACATAGATTTGAGAGAATCAAGGAATATAAATATTTGGCATTTAACTTAAGAGGAAACAGCTGCAGGGTCTACTACTCTCAGAGAAATGCCATCAGAAATGACTAAATATTTTCCAAATAAACCATCAAACATAATATGTTAGTATTTGTGTGTTTTCTGAACAAGTAAACATTTGCCAGTAGTAACTGCAGTACACAAACTGCAATATCCAATCAATTTTTGTAAAGATATTAAAATTTTGTCATTAAAAGCATGTTGCAATTTTATTACTGGTGGTGTATCCTTCCTGCTACAACTTAGTCAGTTCAAGCATCATACATAAGTAATTTGAAAATGAAAAAAATTTTTATACATGAACTGTATAAAGAAATTCTCACTGATACTGCAGAACTTTTCATGTTCTATTAGACATACTAGAATATTAATATTATGCTAGATACGGTTATAACTATGACTTTATTAAATAAATATGATATCTTATCAGAAATTGCTTTCATTTAACCTTGGGGTTGTAGTTTCTTATTTGTCTTTTAGAATAACAGGGCATGGCATAACAAGTCAGCTAAGAAGTTTGTGTTGTTGGAGAACTGTCAAAGAAAAAATAATTTAAGGTACTTAGAATAAAAGAAAAAGGGGAAAAAAAACCCCAACACTGTCATACGTTACAGCAGTATAACATTTAGCATTTCCTTTCTACTTAAGAAGTATCTGAAAAATTTTCAACAGACATACCCTTAATCCAAAGAAAACAAACTTAAAAACTTGACAGTTTTCTAATGTTAATTTTCTCAGTAAAAAAAATGGGGCAATATAGAACCAAATGCCATAAAACAACACCAATACAAAATATGAAAATCCAAATTATTTTATAAGCTGTTCTCAAGGTGTCCTTATTGATTTGTGCTGAGAACCATTGATAACATGCTAGAAAATATGTTCAACTCATACTGTATACAATGCATGTCACAGTTTTGCACAGAGCAGCTTACTTAGCTCAGTGCAGAGTTGTTCTTAAAAAAAAGACAGTACCATATGGCTCTCTGCTGCTCAAAGCCTAAGTCTCCACTTCAGTTGTTGAAAGTTGTTATTGTCAAAACATATCAAGCACAAAGTCACTGAAGAAAATTGCCTTAAGGTACATCTAACATATAAAGCACACTAGCATTTAAAGTGGTAATTCTCTTGTGCTTCTCATTTAATATTTTTCTTATGTTTTGGAATTTGAGAATTTGTGGTTAACATAATAAAGAAGGAATTAACTGAAAGAGTCAGAGACTGAAGTAATTCACATTTTCGTATTACAAAGTGGTTCCCCATGATCACATGGGGGTAGAAGAAGGGGGATATCCATTCTTACAATTTTCTGCAAGATGGAAGTCAAGCTACACTTGTAGACAAGTCAACATGATGATCCACTGAATCTTAATGCCAGCCCCTAAAGCCCACTCAGACCTATGACAGAACTTCCAGCAAAGTTATCATACTTTTCTGTGGTGCAACTATACTTCAAAGTGTCAGTAACCTTTGATTGTTCTTTGTATTACAGAAGCATGTAGAGGTTCTGCTTCAATGTTAAGCCTCCCTGTGACAGCAGATAGGAAGCAATAGCACTTGTCTGACAGAGTAAACTTCCAGAGGAAGAAGGGAAAAATCAGGAAAAATGAGGAATCAGTGTCCTAGTGACAATAGTGCTCAGGCACAGAATCACAGAATCACAGAATGGCAGGGGTTGGAGGGGACCTTCGGAGATCATCTAGTCCAACACTTCTGCCAAATCAGGTTCACCTACAGCAGGCTGGACAGGAATGCACCAGGAGGGTTTTGAGTATTTCCAGAGAAGGAGACTCCACAGCCTCTGTGGGCAGCCTGTTCCAGTGCTCTGTCACCCTCCAAGTAAAGAAGTTTTTCCTCATGTTGAGATGGAATTTCCTGGGTTCCAGTTTGTGCCCGTTGCCCCTTGTCCTGTTGCTGGGCACCACTGAAGAGAGTCCGGCCCATCCTCTTGACACCCACCCTTTAGATATCTATAACCATTGATGAGATCCCCTCTCAGTCTTCTTACCTCCAACCTAAGCAGACCCAGGTGTCACGACTGCTCTGTTTTGAGAAATACGAATTTCCCCTTGTCGTACCAGAAGGCAAAGCTGATGTTCAGTGCTTGTAACTTTGAGACAAATATTTTTTAATTTACTGGTGTAAATGGAAAAATGTCTTCTATATTTCTTTGTCTTGGAATGCATTCTTGATTAAAATACGAAATGGGAAAATCATGTTTCTTAGGAGAGAAATGTTTTACTCATGGTGTTTATATTTCTCTTTCCTGCATTACTCCATGTTTGTAAACAGAATTTATGAACTTGCATCAAAGTAGGCTGAATTCTCTAATATTTACAGTACCCACGAAATCCAACCTCAGCAGTTCAGTCATGAATCTTTCACATTTTGTATAATTTAGTCATCCGTGTCTCAATTTCTTGATTGATTGTCCAATATTCTATTATGTGTTATATTTGGCTTATAAATGGGATCTTAGATCACTGTGCACAGAGTATAATCTAAGTTCTTCAATTTTGATTACAGTAGACAGAAAATGCTACATAAATCATTTTCTCAAACCCTGCAAATCAAATGATATTTTCCCTTTTGAACTGTAAACAAAAATCTATGACCATAAACAAACCAAATTCTTTTAGTTACACTGGTGTAAACTGGACCACGTCCAATAACTGTAGACTTCAGACACAGCAGCATCAGCTTATAACTTTAGGACATCATAGTTTTTAAAGGAAAGGGAAAAAAAAAAAAAGAAGTTAATACAGAGAAATCAATACTCATACCTGGAGAAAAAAATAATGGATTTTGGGGGGTAGGACAGAAAGGGTCCCAAATTTGGGATCTTGACTTTTTTTTTGTTGGGGCAGGGGGATACTGACTTGGAAAAAGCTTAATTGCAAAACTCTACTGTCTAGTCTAACTGGTTTTAATAAATTTAATAAATCAGAGTCTAGCTGGAGGTCTGTGACAAGTGGTGTTCCCCAGGGGTCAGTACTGGGTCCAGTCCTGTTCAGCATATTCATCAACGACCTGGACGAAGGGATGGAGTGTACCATCAGCAAGTTTGCCGGTGACACAAAACTGGGAGGGGTGGCTCACACACCGGAAGGCTGTGCTGCCATTCAGCGTGACCTGGACAGGCTGATCCCTGATCTGGCAGGGGGTTTGGACTAGATGATCTCCAGAGGTCGCTTCCAACCCCTGTGATTCTGTGATTCAGTGATTCTGTGATTGTTTCACTCATGGACTCTGTAATTTTTAAGGGAAATTTACTGTTGAATCACCCGAAAAATTAATTTAATCTTTGTTACTCCAAGTCAAATTTATTGATTTTCCTAGTTACCACTGAAACCACATAATTTTACTTGTTGTATTTCTTCTCAGGGCAGAGAGAATGTAGAAATCCAAGCCTCTCTAGGTTTGCAACCTTCCCATGTGGACCAACAAAGCTTATTTGAAGTATCATATACATACATCACCAAGATCACCTGTGCCGAAGACCTTGCTAAAGTCAAAGTAAAGAATGGTCACTGCTGTCCTCTCATCTATGAGAGAAGTGAATCACACTTGTCAAGTGCAATTTGCCCTTAGTAAATCCACACTGACTATTCTCAATCAACTTCTTGCTCTGCTTATCCTTGTTTGGGCAAAACCCTCATAAGAACTTACTATTTTTTAAGAATACAATATATTTTATAATACCTCAATAACCCTTCTGTTATAAAATGTTGCAAACTAGTGATATTACTGCTGATTGCATTGTTGATGCAATGAATCAAAGCCAAGGATCTCTTAACTAAGTCATCTAAAACTTGGGGACTTTGCATGTATAATGATACCTCTACTTTGTCAATAAAAGACAGACGTGGAAAATCTATTTAAAATATTATGCTTATGTGTGTTTCCTTTTACTTCATCATCTCACGACAATTTCATAGTTTTAAGTGGATTTAAGCAGCATACATAATTCACAAAGTAAATGAGGTGAATAGTCAGTATGCAAGTAAGGTTTAGAAAATGTCTACAAGTAAAGTTCAAGCATATGAACTGAGATTGTACGTTTAGAATACTAGTATTTGGCTTGTTTCAGCAAATCTTACATAGAGCAGTGATTGCATTCCTTGTTTCTGTCAGTGGGCCTGATTCTGCATTCATCAGTGGCATTTAATACTGTACTTTGCATGTAGTGAAATTAAATCTGTATAATTATTTGCTGTGAATAAAGGTAAGGAACTTGAGCCCAGTGGGATTGTCTCGAGAGACAACCTATAATTTGTTGACATATTGACACTGGTATTGCCTGCTTGCTTCCATCTGCATCTCAGTTCAACAAAAACTTTGTTTATGAAGTTTTACATGTTTCACTCTGCTCAGTTGGTGGAAATGAGAATCAAAACATGGCTGAGTCAAGCAATAGAAGTAACAGCACATGATAAAAGAAGGATGAAGGAAATGTTTTCACTAAGGGGCAGTTGATGGTTAGAAAATATCTACGGTATTCTCAGCAGTAACAAGAGAACTTGTGTTCATGACTAGATTCTATACAGATTCAAAATGGAATCCGTTTATTGCTGACACCCCTATTTCTGGTACTATTCTCAATGTGTTATCATATAAAAAATTTTGAAACTGTGTCAAACGTGAGAGTTTATATTGGATGTTCAGGGGAGTATCTTAAAACCGTGCAGGAATGAGACCAATTTCATGTCCATTCTTTTCAAAGATTATGGAAAACTTAATGAAGGGTCAGAGAAGATACACTGTTCAACAAGAATAGTTTACAATGAAGCTGAAGAAATTTACCCAGTTTAGGTCATGAAAGACCAAACTGAGGTAACTTAAACCCAGTCTGTAATTCTCTAAACAGAAGAACACACCCACCTCTGCAGTTTAATAGGCAAAGCCAGTGATCTGCAACTAAAAAAACTTCTAGTTCAGAATGGCAGGACAATGCACATATTTATAATGTGTGAGGTTAACATGTATTATCAAGAACTGTAATACATGCTCTGTTTCAGCTGTTGAAGCCTGGAGGAAGATATCTGTGCCCAAGACATACAGTTGGCAGTGTGAAGGACTATGGTGTGGATTGTCATACTTGTTCCTTTTGGCCTCAGCCCTTTTGATCCTAGCCATGAGGAGTGTATTCTGCATCCCCGCCATGCCATATAATCCTTCTGTGTAATTGCTTTTCCTTTTGCAGGCACATTACATGTTTGGGTGCTAGGTGGGAGCAAGGGGGAAGAGATGGTGGAGGAGGAAGGAAACTGGCAACAACGGTATTCTTACCTTTATATGTGTGCAACTTTCCTTGGACTGCTGATATTGTTCTAACTTTGAGCAAACCTGCTCTTTGGAGTGTACCAAAAAAACCCCTGTATGGTAGAAATAGGCTGAGGTGTATGTATTGGTAACATAGTAGCTGTATATTTATTAAGACAATAATTATATAATTTGCTATAGGTTGGTTGACAACTATAATTTAAAGACTGATTTAATACAATTTTGCACATATAATTTATAGATACATTCTGAACTTACAAAATAGTATTTTTTATATGGAATGTGCCACATTTGATTATAAAAACATATATAAATAATTCATACAATATAAATAAAATATCTTTAAATATTGCTTACTCTGCTTTTTTTGTTAATTTTTGTATTGATATAAATTTTTTTCAACTATAAACATTATAATAAATAGCAGAAGACTATAGTTTATAAGATCTGCATTTCATTAGATTTCTACTGTACAAAATAGCAGGAAAAAAAAGTCTGTATTTTTGAGTAGAAGTTAGGACAATTGTTCAATTACAAGTTTAGAAAGCAATGAACAACAAAAGGTCAAAAAACATACCTCAGAAAAAAATAATTATTTGCTCTAAAGAGTACACTGTGGCCTTGGTAGTTAAAGTTGCTTTTAAGAATGTCACTTGTGCTCCTGCAAAAGATGCCATTGTCAATGGAGCCAAATAACCCTACCACCACTATACCAGGCCTCTCAAATCTCCTATTTTAGTTGTAAACTCATGCATCTAATGCCTCCCTGGAGATGCCTTCCCACCACTTAGTTTATCTCCCTCAGCTGTATTTGTGGCAGGAATCACAGCTGGAGGACAGCTTGGCCACTGCAAATTCACCTTCTGCTAAGCCAGCAGTGAGAGAGTAGGAGATAGTGCCAGGTCCTGGGGAAGAGCATCTCTTCCCTGGTGACATGTAATGTGGTGTGGACAGAGTTCCTTCATGGGAGGATTACCAGATAATGTACTTTCATACAATGTAGTAGGTTTGCTAAAACTTCCCATGATTTCACAGACAGAATTATCCAAGGACAATGTTCATACCTTTTGGCACATTTATAATAATTTGAAGAAATATTTTACAGGGGTGCTTTATTACAACCCTGTCTCCACCATGTAACTTTTTGGAGAAAAAATACAGCAGTTCTCATCTTAAATAATATAATATGGCATTTCAAAAATTATTGTGTTCATTATTGCCAAGCAAGCAAAGAGAACATTTTAACTAAGGAAAACAGTTATGCTACCTCCAGAATACTGCACTTCGATTTTTTTCTTCTCCGTGAGATTTCCTGTAATTTGTTTGAATACATTGCCATATTTGTATTAAAGAGTTTTGAAAAAATGCTGGCATGCAAGGCAATTTCATTTTAAATTCTAAATACTTACTGACAGCTGTGGTGTCCAGAAAGGAGTCCAGTATGAAACGGATGATGTCATTGTGAGTGTGGAATAAAGCAGCTGTGCCACACACAGAAGTATATCTGAAGTATATAAATCAAATTGATTGCTAACACGTATTGCAATTGTGTGAAATTTATGCTCTCAAGACAATTTCACATGAAAGTAATGGTACATTACAGATAACTACAAAAAAATAGCCATAATATGTAGATGGTTATGGACCACTTCAGAAATAAAGTAGGATGTGGCAAGACATTTATTCAATATTTTTGATATAGTTCTCAAATGTGTTCCAGGTCACACACTATCTTCTAATCACTTTTCTTCATCTTTCCATGGGTTAAGTAAAATTAATTTAATACAGCATAAAAAGGTGTTTCCTTGGTCTTGATGGAACAGATTTGATCTTTTATCTGGAGTTATTTTTTCAGTAGTCTTTACAGGATATTTTCATATTTTATTTCTTCCCTTGAGTTGAATACAAACTTTAAAATTTACTTTCATTTATAACAGTTCTTTCTATTTCTGTTTCTAAAAGTTCATTTTCGTAAAGAAGTAGAACTGGCTGTAGGTAAGGACTGAATTTTTCTGTATTTTCTCTTAGGAAAATTAACTGTTCACAGAATTGATTACATTAAAATATTTATAATTTAATCCACATTCACAATGTTAAAATAATTCTTTTTTTTTTTCTAATTCTTTCCTTATTTTTTGGGGGGAGAGGGAAGAGAGGGCCATGAGGAAGATGTTCCACTCAGATTAACTTTAACTGTCTTCTTGTGCTGCTTGGCTGCTCTGAGAAATACCATTTAAGGTGTCGTACAGCCCTGTTCTCTTTATCTGCTAGAAATCCCTGTTTGAATAAAATTTCTGAGGCACATCACAGGAATCCCATTGGGGAGAGTGAACCATAAGGACCTGAAAAGAGCTGAAAAAGGAAATAAGTGTTAATTAGTGTTCCTATGACCTCAAATACATATGTTAATTTTGGATAAATTTACAAAACACAGAAATTCTACTATATAACTTCTCAGTGGAAATAGGCTTAGGAGAAACCATACTTTCCATAAAAATTGTTTAGGAAACCTCTTAACTTGTTCTAATTGTCACGTGTAGTTACCTTACCACTGATTGTTCTGAAACAATGTATTTCAAAATAATAAAAATAAAAAAGTCTGTGACAGCACAATGCATAAAAGCCAGTGCTCCACATAGTGTTTAATTTAGTGTTTAATTTCACATAAAGCTAAAAGTGATTTTTTTCCAATAATTTTTTTTATTTGGAAACAAAAAGCTTCTGTTCTGAGAAGGAAAGGATACAAAAATATTAAAGTTTTATGTTTGGACAGAAAGTAGATTATCACTCAAATGTTCCACTGTGCTGAAGAATTAATTGTTGCATTAATTTATGCAACATCTTAATTGTTTTAATTGCCCTCGCAATATTCATTTTCCTGAAAGTATGATGACTTATTAAGCTCCATCTGCCATTCTTGGGCTTATTACAGAAGGATGGTCTCACTTCACTTTTCTGGGTGTTCTTGTAATTACATTGCACACTGAAATGTCAATTTCGATCTGAAACTGTAAAGAAACATAAATCTATTGGTAGTTTGCAGAGCTGACAATGACACCATTTCATGTTTATGAAGGAGAAAGGAGGCACTTTGGTTTTTTTTATTGAAATGAAAGTCCACGAGGTGACTATTCTGTTCACTCTGGCTTCATAACTGGGTTGAGCAGTGCTGGACGGGTACAACGGATCTTTCCTTTCAAGTACTTATTGAGCATTTCAACAAGAAGAAATCCAACCCAAGAGATAGTATACCTCCACGTGTGGCAATAAAGAAGGGAAACTCACCCAGCTGCACATTTTGACAGTCATCTCATCACGGCAGTATGTTCCTATGCGGTAAATGGAGCACCAAAAATGTAGCCTGCACTGCCTGCACAATGCTCCTATCTACCCTGACACAGCCAGCGGGTCAAATTGGATCCACATGTGAGGAACCTTTGGTTTATGTGGCTCAGATTTTGTTTGCGCTTTTGGAGGAATCCTTCATCCTGGGAGCTTCTGAGTGTTTCCATTCTGTAGCTTGGTCATTAGGCTAGGTGGCATAACTGATTTAAATTGCCACTAGAACACCATTGTAGAGAAAAGAGAATTTTTTTCTCACTTAGTGGGAGCAGAATAGAACATTAATGCAACTGCTCTATGTATTTTGCATTGCTTTAGTATGTTGATTTACATAACTTACTCAATGTATTTAGTTGCCAAGCAAGGCTTGAGATGTAAATAATGGGTTTTCCTTTTACCACAGTTAGAACAAAGAATAACTTGCAGCAGCCTCATTACTAGAGCTAGTAAATAGTCTATAATTTAATTTTACGTGTTGAACTTAATTTTCTTATCAGGTTTTCAAAACGTCTTGAAACACATTTATTCAGCATTTGGAAGACCTAAGTTTCACCTCAGCTTCCTCTATGCTTATTCTTTTTTATTTGACTATTTTGGTTGTCAGATTTCTGTCTGACTTGCTGTACGGGTTATAAATTTGGTCCAGTCTTAGATAAGGGGTTTTAAAGTAGTTCTGAAGCAAAAATATTTGCTGTGCAATTTTTAAATGTTCTATTGTTTACTATGATGAAACGCATTAGTCTCTAATGTTGAGTCTTAAGACTTGAGCAGGTGAAATTTGCTGATTTTATAGGAATTTGTTAGTTTCAGATGGGCAGGTTAGTAATTCCCAGAGTTCTTATTCCCTATCTGTATGAGTATTCAAGTACACAAAATGTAAATACTGACATTTGAAAATTTGCAGTTCTTTTTATGCTTCTGGATGCTACTCTGAAATTACTTTCACTGAACTTTTGTAAAAAGTATCCATTAGCACTGACACTTGCGGAAAGAAAAAGTGATGCAAACACTTCAAAATAAATTCATTTCAAATTTAAATGAATATTCACCATAATTTGCTTATGGTATTTGCTTGATACTAAAAATTTTTATTATTTTAAAAATGTAATCTTCCAATGTATTTCTTTATTTTTTTGTGGCTTGGTTGAAAAACTACTCAATAGAGAATCCATATGACAAGAACTCTATCAGAAACATGTAGATATTATTTGGTCCACAGTTCACATGCCTGATAGACTATGCTCAAATAATCATCTTTATATATTTTCCTTTTTAAATCTGTTCTTCTGTAATAGCCAATGTTTGGAACTGCTAGTGGATAGACACTTCAACAGCTGGTGTGCAGTGGACATTCAATATACACATCTGAGAGACAAAAGTCAAACTCTTTTTCTATTTTAGCAAAAGATTGGATGACAATCAGAGCAGATATTACTGGAGAGCAAAGTGTCAGGAAAGCAATCAGCAGATGAGCAGATAAAATGGTGGTGGAATAGTATCACATATCAGATGAGGCTGTGAAGTAATGATGAAACAAGGCTAGAGAAAGATGGATGTGGAGAATGCTACTGTCACTGACTCTCCCAAATGGCTTACAGTACTTGATATAAGTGCTGAAGAAAAACAATTTGACTGTATCGTAGGAAAAAATGACACTTGCCACAAACAAAGCTTCAGAACTGTATTGTATGGCATTGCAATATATATTGTTTCATTTGCCAAGACTATCTTCATTAAGTGAATATAACATTACTTGAACTATTTGTTTGTCTCAGAAGTATGTAATGGAGGACATGACACAGATCATTAGTAAGAAGAAGGCATCCTACTCAGAAAAAACAGTCTTACCATTTTTAAACAAACTGACATAGCTTGAACTTGTTTGAAAATTCACATTGTTTGCTTGGTGAAGTATTTAATGATATCTGATAATTTTGTGTTACCAAGGGACTGATAAATTATTTCTGCAGATTTATTTTTAACAGTTTGCTACAGTCTGCAGTAATTAGTTTTTTTGGTGTGATTTCAATTTATCTTACAGGGATATAAATCCATAATTATTCCAGTGATTTCTGTGGACTGAGTCTGGATACAGGTCTTGCTTACATTTTTTCCAAATTAAGGCAAACAAATAAACTGTAATGAAATATTCTGCTGTTTTTCACATTCTTTTGAATATATAATAATTTATACTCTAATATAAGACCTCAGGTAAAACAATTAATAGGTTTTAGATGTCAGAATTATTCTGCAGTGATTTTCTTAGATCATGTGTTATTTCAGTGGTTTTGTCTGCATAGATTTATTACAATAAAAGTCCACATATAGAGATTTGTATTGAATTATGTGATGGATAGGTGAATACTGCATGCCTCATAAGGGTGCTTGGAAAAGGTATAAACAAGGAAATAGTACACTGCAATTCCTATATAATGGAATGTCTATTGCAAAAAAAAAAAAAAATTGCTTCAGAGTTAGGTTGCAAAGAGAAAAGACAGTAATCTACTCCATAATTTATACAGCTCAGAGTCTTCAAAAAATTTGTGTGGCTAATCTTTAGGACTATGTATTCATCATTCTGAATGTAACTCAAAATTACATTTTTCACATCAGGTATTTGTAAGATAATTTAAAAAATATTGAAGAAATGTCATTACCATTATATTCGTTAGCTTAGTGTTTAAGGCAGTCATCCAGAATATGAAGAGATCTGCATATTCCTCATTTATCTAATGCACATATTCAATATGTTGGCCACGATGATGTAGAACATTCTGGGAATGGGAGTCTGTTAAGAGCTGATTTGGAAAAGTAACTATAAAAGAAATATGGTATCAGGTATAACAGAGCAGTCCCATAAAGCGTGTTTGAGTGTAAGTCAGATCCCATCCTCCAGTCCAGGAACAGCACCTCTGAACTTAGAATCATAGAATCCAGAGAACCATACAAGCCAGGTTGGAAGGGATGCCTAAAGATCATCTGGTTCAGCCTTTTGTGGGAAAGAGAGCCTGGATGAGATTGTCTAGCAATCCAATTGCGTCTTGAAAACTTCCAGTGACCGGGACTCTACCAAGTTCTTGGACAGGTTGTTCTTGAATGGTTGTTCTCACTGTGAAAAATTTCTTTCATATATTAAGATGAAACCTTGATGAAACTTGAGTATTGTAATCAGAAGCTGATCAGAGTCACCTTCCAAATGGTGTCTGAAATGAAAACATGGGACAGAGGAAGGAAAGTCAGTTTCAGGCAAACTAAAAGAAAAACATTAAAATGAATGAATCATTCAAACGATATATATTTCTACAGTCTGAAAGAACATGTAATATATAGTTTAAACTTTTACTCATCAGTTTAGACCAATTTTTAAATAGGATGTTTTAAAAGAGCCTAAACATTGGCTTTTCAAAAACCCACAACCTCTTGTCTTTGAAAAAGTGGAAGTAAAATAAATAGAATACTTTGACACTTCCCAGAAGACCTCATTTTTATTTTATTTGCTGACTTCAACCTGAATTTGTGTACAGTTTTGCCTTTCCTGATGCTCAGTTGTTTACATTAGTTCATCAGAACCATTGGTGAATTAAGTCAGACTGAATGAGTGTGTCCTGCCAAACCTTCCTCTGGAAGCACGTTTGCTTAGGACCACATTATATTCTGCTAATATGGTGTTTTCTTGATAGTTAACACTCTCAGTGGGGATGTGAAATGCCCAAGTTCCAGATCTTGTTCCAATTAATGTTTCCTGATTGAAGACATCAGTAGGAAAGTTTAATGATATCCTGTCAGTTAATTTTTTTTTCTGGGAGTCAGTGCTGTGGTTTAAAATTCTGTCAGAGGACAGCAATCAGCTGGAGACTTGAATACCCTGGCTAGGAATACTGCCCAGTATTTAGTAGATGAAAAAAAGGAGAAAAGACACTTTCTTATTACCTGAAAATGTAGATCATACCCTCCTATTCTTCTACTCAAAGCCATATCTCTAGTCAAAACTTGTTCTAAGGAGGAAAGCCTACAGAATATAAGAAAAAAATATTCAATACCTAACCTGTAAACTTAGAACTGTTTATGATTTTAAATTAATATGACAGTTTGATATATTTTGGTGTGAATTATCACACACTTGGAAATGCTGCCAGTTATTTATTAACTGATGTTTACTTTTCAGTTGACAGTGGTTTATACATTTATTAGAAAAAAATGTGAAGTTTCCTGCTGCTTCTCCTTCAACTATAACACAACAGCTTTTTGGATGAATGACTGTAGCCTGAAAGGGTAGGATAGAGAATAACCTGCCTCAGGCTTTGCTTATTGCCTCCATGCTTGGCATGTCTCTTGCAGCTCTTTTGTTAAAGAGGGACCTGAGAAAGTTGACTGGAGTAATCTGAGAAACACGAAATACAGATTTATCTTAAAAAAAAAATAAATTAGTATTATTACCTGCCAAACCTCATTTTCTTCAGAAAAATTCTATAATGCAGTAACATTTTATTTTGCTACTAAAGATGTGCTTCAAGTCTATTATAAATATATGAGAGAAAAAATCAATGTGTCTGGTCATTTAGAAAAGCATCTTTGATTTTTGTTTGCCATTGGTAAGAGTATTATTAATACACAGACATGATAAAGTGTTCTGTAATAACTATATTGAAAATATATTCACCTTCACAGTATTTTACAGACATTGAGGAGTAATCTGCAGAACGTAGCTGGAACATACAAGTAGGGCATTTTGAATCAGTAAAAACAGTCATGGTAACTTCATATCTGTTACTTACTCTTTACTTAGATGTATGAGTTAGCTAGAAGTGCTTCTTCCAGAAAAAAAAGCTCCTGTCATAATGATGTGGAAATCAGTTTTAGTTTTTCAGTACCACTAGCTGGGTTTCTGGACCAATTAAGGATTGTGTTCCTGTTTTCCATGTGAAAAGATCTACACTAAAAGTTTTTAATGATAACTTCTATTAGTAGATGTTCATTTTCTGACTGTATAACTCAGAGTATACATCTTTTGATTTGGGGTCATTTTTACTTAATAGATAAAGCTCACGAACAGGTGACATTGAACAGTTTGTGCTATGGTGAATGCTGTAGTGGTCTGTAGCGAAGACGGGCTGAAGCCAGAAATCTTTGGGAATGTTCAGGTTTGGAAGGCAACTTAACAGTGTTCAACTTCAGATTTTTAAGAGCCAGAAACAAAAGAACAGGTACTTTGAACTGTCTGTAGGCAGGAATGTCTTTGTATTTCCAGTACCTCACCTGTTCTAAGTTTTCTACCTGAAGAAACATCTGGAGTTCCTAAAATGAAAAGACTATTTTGGGGCATGTGCCAAGACACCAAAAGTAATGCTAGACTTGAGGAAAGGACACTATTTTAAGCCCTCCTTGATCTTGATCTCTTGTCAAGGTAAATTTGCCACCCATCTCCAGATCTACCACCGCTCTTTGCTGTTGGACATCCTTTAAGGGAGAACTAGAGATGCCTGTGTGGTTTTCCCCCTCTCCTCTCAGCATTCTAAGCTGTGAAAACTGGGAATTTGAAATGGAAGCACCAAGTGTTTAGCTTTTGTTGTTTCTTATGATACGAAATATTAATTAGCAAATGGAAACGGCTTTCAACAGGCTGTGTGTACCGGCACCCTTAGAAGCAAATTCTCAGTTTCTGTTGCCTGGGAAAGGAATACCTATATATTGCAAATAATGGATGTTCAAGACTTCAAATATGTACTATTTGGTTATATCCACAGGAGCATTTTAAATAAGCTTCTGTTCTATTGTTTCTGAATTTTATTGTAGAGAGCTGGTGCTTTCAGTGGGAAGCAAGTAAGACTGACAGCACTTCTAGTGTGTGGAAAAAAAATGTGCAAGCTGTTCAAGGATGTGTAAAAATGCAGATTGACATAAATTGAGTCAATATTACAGAAACCATTCATGCAAAGCAAACAGTAACGCCTTGATAAACAATAGAGTGAATATAGGGAAGTGACTATTTTATTGATAGTGAGCCATACAATTCTTTTTTAGCTGTTTGAATGTTAGTGTATATTCTACTAAACATGTGAATTTTGGATACAATTTCAAAACAAAAACACTTCCTGTAGAGCAAACCAAAAATTAAAACCAAACTGTGTCACTTAGATTGAAGGGTTTGAAGTATGGATAGATAAATTATCCTGATCAATAGAGGAACAGAAATTGATTTACAGGGTCACAAAATGTCTGATGTTTCATTTTGCTTATCAGGTAGAAAGGAGAGATACATGAATTGAGGATAAGGGTAGGAGCTCAAATCACAAAATTTACAGCTGATTGGACCTGAGGCATTGCTTAGGGCTTTTGCCTTCTGCAGTCAGCTAAATGCTTTTGTGTTTCTTGGCACTAAATTTCACTGCCAGTTTTATTGCTGAGTGGCTTCCATTGTACCCCTTGTGGTGCTGTGCTCACTTTCAGCATCTTAGATCCTTCCACTTTCCACCTGTCCTCATTAAGACTAATCCACACATTTCACAGTTACCACCAAAATTCTGGAAGGTATGAAAAGGCTTTCTAACTTAAGGATCAAGGAAATTCTTAAATTCTTTAAAAAAATTACTACTCTTTTTAAGTTTGTTTTTTCCAAAGTTTCTGAAAAGAGGTTTGAATAGACTATTTTGAAAATGTCTCAGAATGAGCCTGGTATTTGCCTAATTTAGAGAACTTTACTTCTCAGTATCCTGAAAGGAGTAAGAAATTAAATGTTTTTTCTTCTTCTGTATTTTACATAGTTTGTTGCCACCAATGTATTTGATACCTTCGTCAATGGCGCTGGTAGAACCCACTAACACTTCACAGTCAGTTTAGTTTAGGCTGTCATGAATAATCTTTGTAATATGAGCATATTTTGTTACTTTGCAGTTCTCTCTTATTTTCCAAATCACTTCTATGTAGACCATCATGGGTTGTTGACATTTTAGTGGCATCAATATTTATTTATATTCTGCTGCAAAACCTGACCACTTTATTCCTGCTATTTCGTATCTCTCTGGTCCTCTTTCAAAGAAATTCCCCTCTTTCATCATGTCAGCTTAGCTTCTTATAAAGTATTTAATCAAATTTTTTTCACTCTACCACTGACCTCATCTTCTGTGATGAAATAACTGAAATAGTTTCTCATTGGTGGGGTTTTTGTATTTCCTACTTGTAGTTTGTATCTTAAACTCCTGATAAAAGTCCAGGTTATAAAATATATTGCTGTGATACAGCTTAGATCTTTATGGTTAAGAAAGTTAGATTTCTATCGTTAAAGTCCAACTATAATTAGGCAACAAGAATCACTGCACGTTTCCAAGCACTCTGTACGTTGTCATCACGTGAAAACTCTTTAATCACACTTGACAACTGATGAGAAATCCATGGTCTTTCACCATTGAGTTGCATCTGACCTAATGTAATCCCATTTTTTAATACAGATTTTGCATGGGAAAAAAGGACTAGAAGGCAATCACAAATGAAACCTGCATATCTGATTTGAAATTCCTTCCATTTACTTGGATCTCAACTTGTATATTATCTCAACAACAAAGATTGGGGGATTAGAGCATCTCGCTTATGAGGAAAGGCTGAGAGAGCTGGGACTCTTTAGCCTGAAGAAGAGAAGGCTGAGGGGAGACCTTATTCTTGCTTAGAAGTATCTAAAGGGTGGGTTTGAGGAGGATGGAGCCAGACCCTTTTCAGTGGTTCTCAGTGACAGGACGAGGGGCAACGGGCACAAGTTGGAACATAGGAAGTTCCATTCAAACATAAGAAAAAACTTCTTTACGGTGAGGGTGACCGAGCACTGGAAGAGGCTGCCCAGGGAGGTTGTGGAGTCCCCTTCTCTGGAGATTTTCAAGACCTGCCTGGATGCAGTCCTGCGTAATGTGCTCTAGGCATTCCTGCATCAGCAGGGGAGTTGGACTAGACGATCTCTAGAGGTCCCTTCCAACTCTGAAAATTCCATGATTCCGTGATTTTGTGAAACAAGTTAAATCCCGCCCTGTATCAGATTTCATGCCTGTTTTTTAAAAATAAAGGAAAATGAGGGGAAGAATGGAGTGTATTATTGTTCATAGCTTAAAGATGGGAAAACTCCTGTACAATGATTGCCCTGTCCAGTATCAATGTCTGGATCTATGGCAAATCCAGTACTAAGGACCCAAACTTCTAGCTCTCGGAGCCCAGTTTTAGCTATTATAAAAATACTGCTTATGCCAGTTAGCTCAAATACGCCAGATTTATGTACCACAGCAAGTTTCAAAAGTGCAATGAGAGCAGAAATGCTTCTCTCACTGATAAAATATTAATGCTGAAAACGGAGATACTCAGGAAATCATAAAAAAAGACAGAGTTCCCTTCAAAAACCATCTCAGCCACGTTCTACATCCTCTCTCTCACTGGTTAAATTAGTAACACACCATTCAGTGCATTAAGCTTTGTATTTAACAAACAGCAATGGAAATATTACTTCCTATACAGAACGGCCAAGGCAATGGTGTAAGAGAAACTGTGTCAGAAAACTTCCTGAATTTCCTGAGTGCTGCCTGTCTCAATTGTATAATAAAACAAGGGGTGTCTTGCCTTTTGCAGCCCCAACTAAATTCCTCTCCTGTGCTGATGATAAGGTAAAAGAAATTAAATGCTGAAAAAATCTCAGGCTATATCAATCAGCCTTGTTTTCTTGAGGGCATGTACTGCGTGTGATGAAAGAAGCTGGCTTATCTTTTCCTCCTCCTGGTGCTTCCAAACTCATATCTGGAGGCCTGACATGCAGGACACCACAGCAAGCTCCTAAAAAGAATTAATAACCAGAGACAGCACTCCTCATACATGACTGCTATAGGTGGAAAGGACTGTTCAGTACATCTCCGCCTCAGACTGTGTCTGGTCGTATTGCTCAAATCCCTAGTTTGACATTCCTTGTGTGTTTTTGATAGTGACTGAAGTCATTTACCATAGTTTTATGGTACAAACTTAAAATGGCCTTTCAAAGGTTATCCAGTATGGCAGCAATCTGCCTCTATAGGCCTTACAAAAAATAAAGCAGGAACTGAGGCATACACACTCTTTGGGTTTAAATTAGGTACAGCAAGTAAGTCACATGGAATTGATCTATACACAAATATCAAACCTGTTATGCATGAACTGCCCAAACCTTCAACATGTTACCTTCTTTACACCCTCGTACTGAGAATTCCTGCTGCAGCCATGCTTTTCTTTATTCCCCACATCAACCACAAAACCCATGCTTACGTCTGCGTAGCCTAAGTCCCATGAAAAGACAACGCTGCAGGAAAAAAAGCCTGTATACAAAAAGGATATAATTCTTAGCTGTGAAGCGTAGCTGAAGCAACTTTGTGTTTAGGATGAGTATCTCTATACCATAATGTGCACTGTAACTGACATTAAAATCCACTGAATTAAAAGTTTTAGGTTTCATCATACTGGGTCAACCCCAACTTTCATTTGTTTAATTTCTTAATGGTAATAAAATTCCCAATGGAAGACAGAAGATTCTACTGACAGTCCCAGTGGTTTCTGTAACGTTACTAGGAAAAAAAGAATATATTCTTTTCCACTATGCTGTGGCTTGATGCCAGCATATGTACTTTTGGCACTTAGAATAAAAATAAGACAAAAAGATTTTGCAAAGTCTTATAAGGTTCTGGTGTGACTGGATCCCACTGTCCCAAGCAAAAAGCTACCCCAGGGCTGACAGATGTGAGATAACCTGTACTATGTTTTACCTTTCCTCATTTTATTTCACAGCACTTTTGATACTAATAAAATTTTAGTGTACATCTATGCTCTGGATAGTTTTGCCACCTATGTAAATGCCATTTTTTTTACATCAAGGCCATTGTACAGCAGTTTCCTAGGGTATTGCGTTGTATTGAAGTATGAGGGAATATCTGCCTAGGGTGTTATATTGTATGAAAGGGAATGTCCCTGTATCTGCTTTCATGAAATTTCCTGTTATCGGTCCAATTAATGATTGTGCAATTTGTGTTTTGACAACAAGAATCATTGTAAGAGCAAAAAAATGAGGCAACAGAATACTGACTCATCAGCAGATCAAGGCAGAAGAAAATCAGCCTTTCAGATTCCGCACTTTCCTCATGTCCACTTCTTGTTTCTTCCCTGCACTTCACTCAGCCTATGCTGTGCACCCTTGCACTCTTTCCAGATCACCAGCCTCTCCCATGACCTATACCTATACTTCACCAGAAGTAACAGTAGAGGACCAACTTCCCTCATTTCCTTCCAGGATCACTTCCATGCAAACTGTCATGTTCTCTACTGCAGTTCAGTGATTTGCAAAATGATATTTTAAATCAGATTATTCCAAAATCACTAAACTCTGTAAGCTATTATAGGAAAATTGGATTTCTTGAATATTTGCTGGGAAACGATGCTATGGGTTATTCATACCACTTTTTCAGCAGTTTAGGAGCATAAAAATCAATGCTTGGTTGGAGATATGTATTTTTTTCTTTTTCTTCCCCCTTTTGAATGTTCTTTTGAGTCAGAAGATGCATTTCTTAGTGCTTGTCTGGGATTTTACTTGCTGTCATTCTTCCATTTGTTGCTATCACAGATCCTTCTAGCAGCCATTTCAGTTCAAGTATTCTAACGCAAACGCTTTGGTTAATAATTCTTAAGGGTAAAAGAATCCTCCTCTTTAGGTCAAAACAAAGGCCTATCTAAACCAATATCCTGTCTCAGGCCAATAGCAGTTAGGTAGAGAAAAATAAGACAAGCACTTTGTAATATTCTGCCCAGCCCGCAGCTTATTGCAGCTCAAGAATACGTACTGTCTTGGGTATTTTTGTTCTTATGAAGGGAATTGGCACAATATGAAGCTCATTTTTAAAGGTAATTATTTTTATGCACCTTTTGTTTTTTTCAAAAGTTTGCTCTATAAGGCAGCATGTGAAAAAGCCTTACTATGTATCAAAATCTAAGTTGTTAAAACCTAAATTTGCACAAAGCTTAAAGTTGTTAACTAAGTTATCTAAGTAGTATTTTTGCTAGACATTTAGAAGTGATGATTTGTCTTTATGGATTTGTAAAGACATTGCTGAAACATTATGAAATTACTGATTAAATTCTACATATATTGTTACATTTAGTGTTTTTTTTTAAATTACAGAAAAAAATAATATTAATGCCTAGGTTGTGTTCTAGCATAGATCATCTTTCTCTTTTTAAAAGTGGATTAAGCAGTTAGCAGAAAAGACTGTTTCAATTTTTGTTTCACTCTGCATAACTGCAACTAATAATATCAAATAAACAATCCATCTCTGTTTCAGGTATTAATTTTGTGGCCAGTGATTCACAGCAAGTTTTGTTTTCCTTAGAACTTCATTAAAAATTGGGATTATGACCACAAATAATCTAAAAATGAATAATGCATAAGTTCATTTATGAGTCCAACTCAAAGTTTGTATTTCTGAAGAAAAAGCACATTGGAATAGAATATGTTGGCAAACTGAAACTCATGGGCTTCACAAATCTGTTTCTGTGTGTCACCTCTTTCTTTGAGGTATGTCAGAGAGAACCTTTGGGAAGCAACTTCTTCTCACCCTTCTGTATGAGAAGAAATACTGATAATGAAATGCTCATGATTATTACTTGTAGTAGCTTTTTCCTCACTCATTTTAGACATCTACCACAAATATTATATGAAACAAAAGGGAGAAAGACCAAAAGTCAGATATTGTTCACTTTACAAGAGAAACTATATAAGCTAAACAAAAGCTATATATTATCAAACTTCAATGTCTACAAATAATATATTCATGCTTGTGGGGAAAAAAGGGAATATTTTCCTAGATACTGTTTGTGCTCATTGGCTGAGGAAGCAGATATTTACAAAGACTTTTAATTTGTACCTTTTCAATCTGCAGAGTGATTGTAGTGTGGAAATGGATTTTCTGTTTTATTAAACATAAAGCAATACTTTCCTTTTTTCCTATTAAAAATAAATTGTTGTTATTGTTTATTAATTTTGAAATGGTTCAGAAACTAATGGCCTAATTAGACTCAGAAAAAGCTCATTGTGTTGCCAAAATATTGAAATGACTTGAGAGGAACTAGTAATGGGCACGCGCTTTTGTCAACACTGCAAATAACAGAAGTGCACTAATATAATTTCCATTCTTTGTGTCATAAATATACAGTTCATATAGTTAGATATGCTGTAAGTGAGTGCCAAAAACATGCACAGTCTTTTAATAAAGGCAGATATAAAATGACTATTCCAAATAAAATATTCCTTTTTATTTTACTAAGCTGTGGGTTGTTGGTTCATTTGTTGATTGTTGCATGCATTCTTGAAAGTTCAGAGGAAAATAAAATGAGTCTTATTCCTGATATGTTCCTTTTTTATATGCTTATTCTTTTCATATTGTAGACAGTAAAAAGAGATTTAAGTCACCTCATGGTTGCCTGCTGAATCTGTATTACTCTTGCACATACTACCTTTGACTACTACCAAAACAGATTTTTCAATAAAAATTCAAGTCTCGGGAAGATGTGACCATAAAAATGTAAATATCTGTCTAATGGCTTTTTTGTTGTCATTCTTTGCGGAAGTGTCCAATAGTGCACATATCTGTCAAGAAAAACATTGGCTCCATCACAGACTTAAGTTGTGGTAGCCTGCATATAATATAAGAATATCAGATAGCCAGGAAAGAGCTTAGCAAACCATCCCTTAGTAATTGCTTTTATATGAAAATCAAATAAAATAGCCATCTGTTTGAGGAAATTTTGTGTTTATGGAATTCTTCCTTTTCACTCAGAGTAATTAGTTAATTTTTATTTCCATATAAGTTCTAACACTCAAGAAAATGGCATAAGGTATTTCAATATTTATTATTGCATTTCTTAAAATAATCATGTATGCTACCCAATACTATATTAAAGGACAGCAGCTGTACAAATAGATAGTAAGCAAAAATCATGTGTTAAGAACAGCATTCTTAAGTATTCAGAACTAAAAAAGATCTCAAGTTCTGATGTTCTCCGAAAACTTTACACGAGGGGATTTTGGTTATCTCACACAGTTCAATTTGATGCAAGACCCCTGAATTAGCACCAGTTTAGGAACTAAAACCAAGTTGTGTCATTATGAGACTCTGGGCCTCTCAAATATGCACAGAGTGCATCAATATTGGCTTCAGTAACAGCACACTACTTTTTTGTACCATCAGCTTGCATGGGCATCCCAAATCACACAATAGAATCATAGAATAGTTTGGGTTGGAAGGGACCTTAAAAGGTCATCTAGTCCACCCCCCCTGCAGTAAGTAGGGACATCTTCCACTAGATCAGGTGGCTCAGAGCCCTGTCCAACCTGAACTTGAATGTTTCCAGGAATGGCGCATCTATCACCTCTCTAGGAAACCTGTTCCATTGTTTCACCACCCACATTGTAAAAAATTTCTTCCTTACATCTAGTTTAAATCTACCCTCTTCTAGTTTAAAATCATTACCCCTTGTCCTGTAGCAATAGGCACTGATAAAAGTTTGTCCTCATCTTTCTTATAAGCCCCCTTTAACTACTGAAAAACTGCTATAAGGTCTCACTGGAGCCTTCTCTTCTGCAGGCTGAACAACCCCAACTCTCTCAGCCTTTCTTCGTAAGAGAAGTGTTCCAGCCCTCTGGTCATTTTGTGGCTCTCCACAGGTCCATGTCTTTCCTGTGCTGAGGACCCCAGACCAGGATGCAGTACTCCAGGTGGGGTCTCATGAGAGCGGAGTAGAGGAGGAGTCACCTCCCTCGACCTGCTGGCCATGCTTCTTTTGATGCAGCCCAGGATACAGTTGGTTTCTGGGCTGTGAGCACACTTTGTCCACCCATGTTGAGTTTCTCATCAACCAACACCCCCAAGTCCTTCTCCTCAGGGTTGCTCTCAATCTTGTCATCCCCCAGCCTGTACTGATACCGGGGATTGCCCCGGCTCATGTGCAGGACCTTGCACTTGGCCTTGTTGAACCTCGTGAGGTTCACACAGGCCCATTTCTCAAGCTCGTCCAAGTCCCTCTGGATGGCATCCCATCCCTCAGGCACGTCATCCATACCACTCAGCTTGGTGTCATCTGCAAATTTGCTGAGGGTGCACTCAATCCCACTATCTATGTCACTGATGAAGATACTGAACAGTACTACTTCTCCCATTTAGAGTGAAGGATGTTGTGGGGGACCATGTCAAAGGCCTTACAAAAGTCCAGACAGATGACATCTGGAGCTCTTCCCTTGTCCACTGATGTAGTCACTCCACCATAGAAGGTCACTAGGTTGGTCAGGCAAGACTTGCCCTTGGTGAAGCCATGCTGGCTGTCTCAAA
>VYXH01012313.1:92982-123605 GCA_013397275.1 Burhinus bistriatus | reverse complement strand
GCAATGTTTCCTTTTTTCCAAGTCGCTGGGGACTTCATCTGACCCCTGTGACTTTTCAACTATCATGGAGAGTGGCTTGGCAACTACATCAGCCAATTCCCTCAGGATTCTGGGATGCATCTTGTCAAGTCCCATAGACTTCTGTTTGTTCAGGTTCCTCAGGTGGTCATAAACCTGACTTTCTCTTACAGTGGGAGGGACTTTGCTCTCCCAGTCCCTGCCTTGCAGTCCATCTACTTGAGAGGTGTGGGGAGAGAGGTTGCCAGTGAAGATTGAGGCAAAAAAGCCGTCGAGTACCTCAGCCTTCTCCTTGTCCATTGTTACCAGCTTGCCAGTCTTGCTCATCAGGTGGGGGATACACTTTCTTTGACCTTCCTTTTCTGGCTGACATACCTGTAGAAGCCCTTCTTATTATTCTTTGCATCCCTTGCCAAGTTCAGCTCCAGCCGTACCTTGGCCTTCCTGACCCCATCCGGGCAGCATCCCTATGCTTTTCTCAGGATACCTGTCCCTGTTTCCAGTGCCTGTGCATTTCCTTCTTGCCTTTTAGTTTGATCAGACAGTCATGTTGGTCTCTTGCCTCCCTTTCCTGATTTCTTACACCTGGAGATGAAGATATCTTGCTCTGGGTGGAAAGTGTCCTTAAAGATCTACCAGATCCGTTCTGCTCCTTTGACCTTGAGGGCAGTTTCCCAGGGGGTCCTATTGACTAACTCCTTAAACAGCTGGAATTTTCCTTTTTTTAAAATTCAAGGTCCTGACTTTATACCTGACTCATATTCCTCAGGACTGCAAATTCCACCAACATGTGATCACTGCAGCCCAGGCTGCCTCCAATCTTGATGTCACCAATTAGTTCACTTGAGTTGGTATTGCATCTTCTCTGCTAGGGCTGTCTATTACCTGTCTTAAGAAATTATCCTTGATGCACTCCAGGAGTCTCTTGGATTGCCTACAGCTCACCGTGTTACTTTTCCAGCAAATGTTGGGAAGGTTGAAGTCCCCCAGCAGGACGAGCAAGCGCAGTGCCTCCTGTAGCTGGAGTAAGAAGGCCTCGTCAACAGGCTCCCCTTGATCAGGCAGCCTGTAGTAGACACCAACCACAAGGTTCCCTTTGTTGCCTCAGTCTCTAATTCTTACCCATAAGCTTTCAACCTGCTCGTGGCTGTTCTTCAGAGACAGCTCTGCACACTCTATCCATTTCTTGATGTAGAGAGTAATGCTTCTGTACCTCCTTCCTTGCCTGTGCCTTCTGAACAGCCTGTAGCCATCGATAGTCGCACTCCAGTCATGGCATTCATCCACCAAGTTTCAGCAATAGAAAGCTATAACCGAGTTGCCAGCAGCACGGTGGCTTCCAGGTCCTCCTGTTTGTTGCCTGTGCTGCGTGCACTGGTGTAGAGGCTGGGCTGTTGGCCATGTCACCTTCTTAGAGGAACACCCGTTAATTCCTTTTGGGTATTTCACTGGTGCTTCCCTGTTGTCTCCTATTACCTCGGGAGCCCTGGCTCATCTGTGTAAGACTTCAAGTGTGCCGCAGTGTAACCAGCATGTCTCCAAGCAACAGGTTGAGGGCTCTCGCTAGCACCCCATCCCTCTGACCTGGCGTGTCATTCCACAGCTTGGCATGAGCAAGCCTGATATTAAGCCCCTCCCCAATTCAAGCCTAGTTTAAAGCTCTGTCAGTAAGCCCCACCAGCTTGTGAGCAAGGACCCTCTTCCTCCTTTGAGAACGGTGAATCCCATCCAATGTCAGCAGGCCTGGTGCAGTAAATGCTTTACTGTGTTCACATAGGTTGGTCCTGTAATAACCTTCCTCTAGTGTATTTGAGAGAATGTGTGCAGATTACATCACCTGGATATGACAGCCTCAGAAACTCTTGGGAAACTGCCTGCTCCTCGTTAACCAGTTATATTAACCCAAGAATAAAATGATAGGTAACTAGTTCACGAATGTGAGATAATTTTGCATAGCTGCATGCTGGACCAGAGTGAATTAGAGTGAAGGACGAGAAAAGTATTATGCTGCCAGAGTGTAATTGCTCATTAGTACCCAGCTGCAGACAGTTCCCAAACTCAACACAAGAATGGTAAGTCGCAAAGAGGGGCTCTATTCCTCACTCAGGTCTGAGCTGAGTTTTTACACAATCATTTTCCTCCTGTCTCGGAGCATTGCCACTGGTAAATTTGTTTCTTATTTGTGTGAGAAAGACTTAGTTTCCTTATCTATGTTGGCCTGACCTTGTCCAGGTGGAGTTCAGGGACGAGTAGGGGAGAAATGTTTCAGTGATTCAAAAATACGTTGGTTATGTTGTGGTTATATCAAGGGGCAACAGCATGACGTATTATGAAAATTCAATGCCAGTTTTCTGTTGCACTGAAGTTGTGGATAAAATAAAATATGTTTTGTAGATAAACTAAAATCTACTCTTTCTGATAAGCTACATGGGATATCTACTAATTAATCAGACTTAGTTGTAAAGCCTCATACATAAAGAAGCAGAGTTTATAGATAAAGGAGCAGGGAGGTTGATGGTTTTGAACTATGGCAGAATGACTTATTTTCGTTTCAGTACCAGGACTTCACAAGGCTGATGTAACTTGCTGCACTTCAACAGAGCTGAAGCCCTTCAGATCTAGCCCTCACTATGACACATGTTTTGTGTTTCTCTGATTTCTTTCTGCTGCCTGTCCTGCCTTAGAGGAAGGTTCCTCCTGCCTTCTTAAAGAGTTTCTATTGCTCCTGAAACTTCAGACTTCCAGGCTATTCAGGTGAAGAGGCTTCTAATGGGCAGCCTATTACTAAGCAATGTCACAGGTACATTGCAGCTGTGAAATGAAGGAACAACTGTTTCTGTTTCTTCAAATTTAATGGCTAAATTAAAAAACTTCTTAAAGGAATTGCACCTTGGTGTTGTTGACTGTGTTCTTTCTCTAGCCTGTTTTATTTAATAGATTTTTAATAAAAATCATTATAGGCATTGTTGAGTTTAGGAATGTAATCTGTCGCACTGCTTTGGATTGATTGCAAAAGTATACAGTTCAGTCAGCTGTAGAGCCAAGATGTAGCATCAAGTGAAATGTGTACCTGTTGCGGATGGAAATATTTGACACGGTTATGATTTAGTAGCAATTTAAAATTTATTAATGATTCAAGGTAGATCAAGAGTTAAGTTTTAGTAGCACTTAATCATTAACCGATTTAAGGATTTACAAGGTGATTTAACAAAATAATTGAACAGCGACTTAATTACAGATTCAAAGATGGCAAGATTCACACTAACTTACTGTAAGGTATACTAAATCAACACATATACATATAAGCATGAACACAGAAACACACAACACTTAAGGGGTCGCGCACACACCTACACCCAAGTTTTGACTATTAGGACAAAATGTGCCTTCATAACGGGTGACTCCAATGAGTCGATGGGTCCCCCTCTTAAACGTGCACGGACAAATATTTGGGTCCAGTAAAATAGAAGAACATCCACACTTTGTAAGAGCTAATGTGTATATAGAGAGGTGGATGAAAGGGCGGCTAGCCTATAGTTAAAACTTCCCTCTTCAAGTTTAGAGCAAATACAATGCATCAGCATTCCTCAGCAGGCAATAACTGGGACTCGATGGAGAGTTGGGTTGCCCTGGCCTTCCAGTCCTTGAGGTATTTGCTTGAGTGGTGTCCCAACTCAGGACAGTTGGTGATCATAACCTGCTGTGATCCAGGAGAACTCAAAGGGTCTCGCTAGAATCGCTTCTTATAGAGACAACTGACTTTCGTCAGGTGTTTTTCTTCTCTGGCCCAGCTTGGATGAGGGAATATTCTGCTGTTTTCCACCTGTTGTGCAAGTCCAGAACTTGCTAGATCTGGAAGTTCTGGTATCATCTCCCTTTGGACCATGATTCAGGTACAGATGTACTAGGCCGTTAGGGAGTGATAGTCTGAAGCAATAGGGGAAGCAGGAGCCAGGCACATTAAGGGACGCTCTGGTCCTTTACCTTTCGCATCTCATGCCTGACATCTCCTAGGTTGGTATGTGGCCCAGGGATGGGGAATCACCCCAAGTACCGAGTGGCCAAAGAGGAAGGGGAGGGTTGCACCACCACAGTACCAAAGACACACATCAGAAAAAGGTATGAGGGGGAAACCAATGAGATAAGGGGAAGTTCAGGTCACACTGTGTTGTGTAAAACCAGAAATACTCTCTGGGAAAGAAAGTGAGGGAACGGAACAGAAGTAGAAGGACTGCTGAGTAAAATGGATGGGGAAGGGGAACTGGGGACAAGGGCAACAGGATGGAGATGTTGAATGTTCACGCATAGAAACCAAGGGGTGCAATAAATAAGAAGAACAAAAGAAAATCAAGATTATTTTTCTGTTTGATCACAGAGTTATGCTTAAAACAATGATTCATCACTCATGACCTTGCAAGTAGAGTACTCAGCCCATGTTGATTTAATACTGCATACAGCTACTACCTTGCTTGCTTTATGCTCACGTGCAGTCAAAGGGATGTAGATGCAGCTGTGAGGGGCAGGCTCAAATTCTCTGGTTGCTCAAGGTAAGCAGGGTACAAAAGGACATGAGCACTACAGTGACACACAAAAGACGTAACCTAGATATAGAGCAATCAATTACCTTCCTTAAGGTACTTCCTAGGTGGCTATGTTACATTTGAAGTTCATTAATCAACTCAGTTCAGGACTTCACTCCACTGTGTAGTCTGTGTTCTGGGAGTTGCAGCTCCTATGGCCTACACACCCTTGTGCAGTCACTGATGTGTAGGGAGGAATCTTATTTTTTCCTAATCATTGCATTTCTGTAAATGGAAGTGATCTGTGATCATTGCAAGATCAGAGCAAATACCACTTTCATAATTTCTACTCTATGTCTTCCTTTTCAGTGCAATCTTTTAATTGCTTACAAGGTAGTTAGGGAGGTGGAAGGAAATGCACCAGTTTCACATGAAATACTAATATTGGGAAGGTTACTAGCTTTATTTGAAATTGTGTACCCCCTCTGAGAGATCTTCATTGACATTTAATATGAATAAACTTGAAAAATTATTATCATCTTAATGCTGTGGTTCTCTGTTGTTCTGTGATTTCTGCTCCACAACATCAAATCAACAGTGTCTTAATCAGGAAACTCTATTATATGTTTTATTACAATATTGTGATAGTATAGTGCGTTCTGGGAGTGAATGAAGACTTGACCACAATTTCTTCTCCCTAAAGATATTATTCAGCTTTGAGGAAGGAGTGGAGAAAAACATAATGATCTTGTTAAAACTCTGTGATGGGAATTAAAAGGCAAATGGCTATCAGAGTATTAAAAATCTCTGAGTTACTCTATCTGTAAGTTACATTTACTGCAAGTGATCCCAGCATAGAGTCTGTAATTTCAGGGTAAAAACATAACTCATCTTTGGTTTTGTCTGCTTTCAAACTATTTCGTTTATATTATTAAATATAGTGTGTACACTTTAGACAGACAATTAATTTTTTTTAAAAAATCATGTTGGAAGAAAAAATATCTTCTGTGCTGCTTCTGCCTGCAATATTTCTTCTCAAAATGCCAGTGCAATTTAAAATGTTTTTTTTTTATAATTATAAACCTTGATCAAAGGGTTGTGGAGCTTGCAAAACAGATGAGATTCCTAGATTAAACTCTTCGGTATTTGCTTGATAAATTTGATTTTAAATGTTCTTCATCTATAAGTGTCTGTTCAGTTTGAATTATGTATTAGGATGAGATGAATATTTATATTCATATACTGAAGAAATAAAAGCTGGCTTAATATGTCAATTACTAATAAAGAATTCAGAAGAAATACTAAAAATATACTCATAAGGTGGAGTTTTAACATGACTGTTAAAAGCTATCCCTGGGAAATAACAGAAAGGTCTTGATTTTTAGACCTTAGATCATAGTAGCCAGTTGAATTAGGAAATTAATTTATTATAATAATGTGAGTCTGACAAATACAAAGAAACTGTACATAAAGTAGTTCCCCCTTAAGTCATCTAATTCAACAGTTCTTCAGAGTCCCAGTACAACACATATTGCAGGATGAAGTTCCCTTCACTCTTACTCATGCTGGCAGTTTGACAACAATTAGCAAACGTAGGGTTGTCTATGTGATGTTAAGTTATATTTATTGAGACTCAATTCCAGCTGGTGCCAGAGTGGATACTTTCTATTGATAGATCTATGCCTGTGGGCACATTTCTTAAAAATATTAAATGCTAAAAAGTTATATGACAGAAACATATTTCTGCTGTCGCAGTTTCTCAAGAGAGTGCTTTTTTTGGTGTAGTACTTAATAAATTCAAACAGAAAGACTATAAAAAATACATTCTAGCATAAATTTTAACTATCCTTATTAGTACAATATTGAAGTTCTTACATTATCTCTGCATTGGAGATATTCACTGTTCGTTTAAGCATCTGTTCCAAACTCTTACTATCACCTGGGGAAGAGGGAGAACGAATAAAACTAAATTTTCTAGTCTCTTATTTGTTTCTGTACCTTCCTTTAGACAACTTTTCTGTAATAAAAACCAGTGAGGCATAAGATACAGATATTATTTATTGAGAAAATGCTGACAAAAATCATTAAATATAAAAAATCTAAATCAATAAGATTTTATGATTATGACCTCCTTTTGAGTTTTCCTGCTAATATTCATAACTAAACTTTACTCATTGTCTTACATAGATAGTTGTGCATGAAACAGAATTCTTTGTTAATCCTCACAAACCTCAATGCTTGTTTTCCATGACCAGTCACAAACAAATTTATTCAGAGAACTAAATTTATTGTTCCAAAAATGAAACAAAGAAAGAACCAAACTGCTTTAATATCAAATGACTGTACGGTGCTATCATCATGATGATTTATTTTTTTCTAGAAACAGATGCGTAATATCCAGGAATAAACATAACTGGGGAAATACGCAACTTTCAATGAACAATTCATGAAAAGGAAAAAGGGAGAATTTAGAGCAATTTGTTTATTGCAATGCACGGTATGTGGTGAAAGACACTATGTAAGCAGAATTATTGAAATTATGATGTCTGAACTTCTCTTAATGTAGTGTATATTGACATCTCAACCTGCTTTGACCTTGGCTTGGGTATATCACAGATAAATTGAATGTATATTTGTGAACCAGGATAGTAAACATATGAAGAGCTACTTCCTCCTTTTTTCAAATTTTCATGTAACTGTCGTTGCCATTTATAAGTGATTTATTATGACTCCTTTCCCCTCAAAGCAATGTAGAGTTAAGAATCAGTAAGTTAAGGTGAATTTTCTAAGGTACGGTTAATGATATGAAACTGACCTTTTGTGAATTCAAAATCCAGACTATTCATAAGACTGGAGTGTGACATGATGAGATGAGTGCATGCTAGATGCATTTCAGGAAGGAGGATAATCTCTGCTCAGTCCACAGCGGCAAATATCAAAGATGCATCAGAACAGGCTCTGAGGAAACATTATTCATCTATAAGGAATTCTTCAACTAAATCCCAGTCAAATTCCTGAACAGCTTCCTCAAGATATCATTCTCTGATAGACAAAATTGTTGGGACAGTAATAAAAAGTGAGAACATAGCTAGCAAAGCACTGTCAATATGATTGTTGAATTCTATCCTAAAAAGGTTCAGGAACGCCAACAGGGACCTACTCATCACACATTGCTGGATGACAGTTTTAGCTCATGCAAGGCACTCTTTTTCTTAAGAAAGAGTCACACACAGAAATCAGGATCTTGCCAAATTGAAAAAAAAAAAAACAAACAACCACCACATTTCACTTATATGACAAAAGATTTAGGACAATAGCTTAAGATTTGAAGGACTGGGAACACCAGATCCACGTGATCATGCTTTTATGTCAACCTAAATAATACCATAGCAAAAGAAAAACTTCAATAGGAATTTACAAAGGAAATGAACGTAACAGAAACTGAAAGCAAAAGTACCATGAAAAATTGACCAAAGGAACAGATTTATGAAAAAAGGAAGATGATGAAACACAAATGACAAGTGTAGAAGAATAGGCAGTGAAAAAAATATTTTCTATCCTCTTGAACAGATGGGACTTCCAGTTTGTGAACTATTCCATTGTACACCGGTAAAAATTGATAGCGCTGCTTAGTGCCAAAAAGTAGAATTGAACATACTACGTTCCTTCAGACAGTATCAAGAAAACTACATGCTATGAGGAAAAATTTTATTTAGAATATGCAAAATCTGTGGAAATCATGCAGTTTGAGTTATATAATGAATCTAATTTAATCTGTACAAATGAGACATCTCCCTCTGTCAAAATGTACTAATTTTGTTAAAATACATCTCTGTGGGCAGCTCAGTGTATAAAACTGATTGCTTTTTGAGGTCTTTCAGATGTACTGAGGAATACGTGACAACCCAGTGGCAGACTCAGAAAGAAAATATGAGGATTTAACCAAAGTTATAGGGGAGGGCACATAACTTTAGCTAGCATTTTACTTCTTGGTAGCCCAGAAATTTGAGCATTTATTAAAAAAAAAAATAAAAAAATTAAGTACACTATACTTTTTGGTATTGTAATTAGCAAGTTAACTAATAGAAAAATAATTACCCTGACTATTTTTATCCTGACATTATTCACAGGATCTACTCTTTTCAAGTAGATCCTGATATTAGCAAAGATCTTGATATTAGCAAGAAATCCTGATATTAGTAAAAATAAGAAAAGACATGATTAGGTATCATGACTAGTTCTGAGGAATTCTGATCTTTTTTTAACAGTCCCACACCAAATTCAGAATTCTAAAAAGTGAGTTAGCACAAAATTTTATGTCTCTAACCTGTGTGAGACTGCATTTTAGGTTTTGCAATCATTTTGTTCCCAAATATCATGCACACGCAGGCAAAATTAAACATAAGTAATTGAACATATTGCCTGTTATTAAATAGCAATTATATCTCACTGGAGCATGGTAGTTTGGTAGCAGCAGAACCCAAACCACAAGCGTAAGAAACACCTTTGCTGCTCGGTGTTCTTGCCTGCCCCTTACACTGCTCCATTTTCTTTTCTGCTGCTTGAATTTATTTTTTTTACCAATTTCCATAAATAAATAAGGTTTTTAAAGCCACTTCAAAGATAGCTAATAGTTTAATTTGTAATTTCGAGATCTTTGCTTCAGTGGATCTATTGCGTCAATCAGCACTGAAGCAATTATTTAATTTGCAGTTATATATCAGATTACATAATATTTACATAATTAGCATGCATAAACAAGAAATGATAACTTCATGACAGAAATAATAGGATTCTGACAATGATAAGAAATGCAAATATTTCCTTTTGCAATATACCAAGTAAATGAAAGTAAAACGTTTATAGGCCTGGAGGTGGAATGGCTGCCTGACTCTAACTTATTTATCATTGATGTGATCAATACTTAAACTGAATAAAATTAGATAACATTGTGTTAATGTATGACCTTTTCTTTGCCTGTCTTGTCTTCCAGCGGTTAAGGATGTAATGGCAAGTTGGAACATATACTCTGAATACAAAGAAATTTGAATAGTAAGAGTCAGGGCTACGAAGTCTGCTTTAAATTCATTTTTGCTCTGCCAGTGCAGGGTGTTTTTTGAGTTTACTGCAGAGGATTTTAGTACCTAGCAAACGATTTCTAGTAATAGATCCTTAAGGGTGAATATTCAGAACAGGTTCATTTCTGTCTCTGTATACCTGCAATTTTACATTCACAGATAGCCCTGGACATGCATATTAAGTTGCTGAAAACCTCCTAGAGTACATCTATACTGTCATGCTGAAGATCTCTCATTTCTGGGGTTCACCAACTCACTAATAATCCAGACTATACATGTTTCTACCCAGGTTATTTCCTGAAGCCATGGGAGCCTGGGCGTCAAGCTTGGGTTCCTACCACATATGTAGTTCAAGTGCAAACTGTAAATGATCTGCTTCCTGAAACCTCCCAAGGCAGCTGTGGGGCTGCATGGTTTGTTAGGGTTGATTCCAGAGCATGTCCATTTCTCTTAGGTTTGTGGGCAATTTCCAGTTGCTCACACAGCACCTTGTGGAGAGTTTTTCTTCAAGAAACGCCCTGTGGACACAGCCTGCAAAGGAACTGGTCTAACCTAGGAATCCATACGTAAATGCACAGGATTCTGGAGTCTGGACTTGGACAGCTGTGTACTGTCATGTGATCTTGCACCATGTATCGGACCCTGATGTACTCAGTATCTTTGCTCAGCAGCTACTTCAGATGAGGGACATAGGATGAAACTGCTCCAATGCCGCCGTCAGCACCCCAGCTACAGTTACCCACCAGCCAGCAGCCCAGCAATGGCCCACGCAGAATATTAGGGAGGCGTTTAGCTTGAGGGACTGGTAGGGCATCACCCACAGAAGCAGGCTGACCTGGCTGAAATGTGGTTATTGCAAATGGCTCTGTCGTTCATGTCGGTGCAGAACGGAATTAGACCGTAGCTCTGCCCTCAGTTTCTCTGTCGCTGTTCTAACTGTTCTCTCCTTCTCATACTGCCATGAGGACAGGGAACGGAACCAGGCAAGAGCCAAAGGCAAAACAAGGCGCAGAAATTCAAAGCAGTGGGACTGTACTATGTGGGCCAGTAGTAGCAGGACAGCATGTAGCAGCATTTGCTTGCAGAGGAGAAAGATGTCATGGGAGCAAATTGTAAGGACTTTTGTAAAGGATTGTAAGGATTGTAAAAACTGTAAGGATTTTTTTTCAATCTTTGCATTAAAATCTATCTACAGGGCTGTAAGCTTTTCACTTGTGTCTTTGTTAAAATTTCCATATCCCAAGAAGTTCTGTTTGTTGTTTCAGCTAGACCCTTAAGGTTTTTGGGTTTTACCATCATTAAGTATTTGCTTATATATTCACTAGAGGCTGGTTGCACTGTTGCCTCTCCCTAGATTTCTGGATGCTTGCTTCCAATGGAAGAGTATAAAAATTATTGGATTTGTTGGCCTGTTTTCTGATGTTTGTTTGTCTCTCTTTTACCTGCGCAGGAAGTTCTCCAGCATCTTGTCAAAGGATGATGCCATTTGCTGGTGCACTTGGAAGCCAGTGACTCTGAATGTGCTAACCTTGCCTGCCTGTGCAGATGCAAGTACGTGCTTAACTGTGATTGTGTGCCCCTACAACCAGATAGTGATGTCCTGAGTCACTCTTGCTGTCAGAGTTGTAGTACGCAATGCTTCAGTGTACTTTCAATTCTCCCAAACGATCTTTTTTAATAAACATTGTATGTTTTTAGTGCTGCAGATTCACAGGGATTGGGGATCCGGTAGGCAGATGTCTGGTGCTTTGAACGATCATTACCGAAACAGGTACATTTTAGAATAAGAATCTTCAGGGATTTTGAAAGTCCTATCTTGTAATTTTTTTTAAGTTTCAGTAGTAAAATATTAAAAAAATCAATTCTATGTTTTAACACTGAAGAAACTATTACTTAAGTATGTTGCAGAAATACACCATATCCAATATTTGCCTATATAGTAAGAAATACCTCATCCAATAAACTATGTCAGTACGATCAAAATGGCAGTCCTTTAAGCTTTTTGTTTCTGCAGTGTCATAAGTGACAGAACCTATTGTCCCGTCATGTGCATTGTTAGGGGCTGTGTCTGCCTTTCTCAATATGATAGTCCTTGATGTTTTTTTATGGCTAACACACTATATGATACTTCTCAGAAAATGTAGTAGACCCAAGACTGCTTCTCCTCTGCCAAATTGGTTGATATTGTTTTAGTAGGGTTAAAAAATTATTAGGAGACACATAGAAGACAGACACATACAAGGAAATGAAATTTATTAAATTAGATAGCCAAGTATAAGAATAAGGATTACAATGCACGAAAATTCTGTGTAATTTTCTGAAATATACTGAGTAATCAATTACCTCTTTCCTCATATTAATCAGTGAGATGAAATATGGTTTCTTTCTTTCAAACAAGATAAAGAATAACCCAGATTTGACATATATACTAATGCACGCAACAGCTCTAGCAGTTTAACCTTTTCAGAGGTCAATGGGGACAGCTAAATTATTAGTGTATTCTTGTTAACAAATGTTACTGTCTCTTCTATGGCATTTCCCTCAATCTTTAATTAGCAAAAACATGTAACTGAGCTCCAACAATTATCACCACATTAATTTGAGTTAATTTCAAAGCTGCAATAGCTGTCTGGAGCCTTGTATCATATTGTATGCTGTAGTAGTTATCTGCAATACGTTTTCTCATGAAGAAACAGCCAGTCGGGCTGACTAAAAAAAACAAGTAGGAAAATTTATAGCTCTTGCTGTCATTTGGATGATAAATTAAATGTATTGTTCCTATCAGAGCCTCAGTTTTTGTTTCATTTCCTAAACTGAATGACTTTAGCATTCTATAGTTAGTGGAAACATTTAAGGTGGATTCAAAAAAGCTTACAAAACTGAATATAGTGGTCAGTGGTCATTTTTAGACAGACAACAAATTCAAAAAGTCCTAAAATTCAAATTTAGGTTATTTCAAAAGAGAATACAAAATGTCTTTTTTAATATGTCCTAGTCTGAAGCATTCTATAGAAAAAGATGAAGAAGGGTGAAAGAATATTGGAAAAGAAATTTATAGCCTCCACATCATTTCAGTGCACTAGAAAAATAAAAATTAAGATAACTGAGATTATGGCTATAGTTAAAGGAGTAACAATGGTTAAAAGAAATGATGGAAAGGAAAAATTGAAAATGTTATTAACAAAAAGAACTGTATTTATGCAGTGGTAAAATAACTAAAATATTTGTGTACTAATTCAATATATGTTAATCCTATGCATCATAATAGAAAAGCATACAGAATGAGAAAGCAAACATAGATATGACAAAAATATGCTAAAATAAGGATTCTGACCAAAACAGGTATATGGTTGTATATCCATAACTGAGACAGAATGAAGAGAGAAAGGTGAAGATGATGGAATTACATTTCATTTGAAGAAAGAGACAGAACAGAAAGAAATAAGACATAATCTGGGTTAAACAGAGCATGTTTTAAGCAAACTAATTTTAAGAATACGTGCCTCTATTTATATAGTGGTTGGGGTCTCATACAGGTCTCCATCATCATATTAGAACACCATCACAGGTCTCCATGGGAAAGTTAGGCTACCAGCAACTAGAATTGTATAAAGAAAGAAAGAGACTAGTCAGCACAGAGAAGGTTTTCTTACAAACCAAAAGATATTATCAGAAGTCAAGGAATTAGATCAAGAAAAAATATTAAAACAAACAGCACACAAATAAAATGAGAACACGGGGAGAAACAAGGCAGAGTAAAGAAAAAACATGCAAGTGGGGCTCTAGCATGAAAACAAAACTGTCCATCACTTTTTGTTTAAAATAATGATACAGAATGTGGAAGACCAAGCAATACAGCCAATGGGAATGAAACTATGGAAAATGGAATACTATGAAAAGACAAAAAGTTGAAAGTTCAGTGACCTCAGGTGAAAGGAAGGAAGAAGGGTGAGACACCAACTGAGCTCTGCACCAGCATTCTATCTTATGCCACATAGAATAGGTCTGGTAGCAAGTCTTGGTGGTACCAGGTGACTGGAGAATAGTAATAAGAATTCCTAAGACAGAGTTAAAAAGTCTCACCCTCTCCCCTCACTGAGGACCTCTTTTCCTGCCTCAATTGTACACAAGAACTTAGAACAAATCTTGAATCAGAAGTAATGCAATTACAGAAGTTGATTTTGGAAACAAAATAAGATATGAATCATGCCAGACTAGCCCATAATTTTTCTTTAAGATGACCACGTGTTTTTAAAATAAAGAATTACTGTATGAGGTCCTGAGTAAAACATTTGATTTGGTGCTACATGACATATAATAAGTTTAAAAATGAAAAGGTAGGAAATAGTACCAGAACTGTAAAAATCATCATGTGGGCTGAAATGAAGTTAATCTATGTTAAAAGAGAAAATGTTCATAAAGAGAGGAGGTTATTAGTAGAAGTCCTTAAGATTTTATCTTGAAACTGAACTCTAGGATTCTTTAATGACTGAGGAGAACGTTTCTAACCACAGGCAGTAAAAGCAGAATGAAAAACAACATGAAACCCTGAAATGGCTGTTACTTGTTTTTTCCTTTTACTGTTTGCTTTTTGTGAATACTTACAGTGAAGAAAAAAAAAGAAATTGTGAAATCAGGGATGCTGGAAGTAGTAAAGCAACAGTGCTAGAGCTGGATCCTTAACAGGAGAATCCAGTTCAGCAGGAGTCCTGCCATCACACGTTTGGTCATATACCTATTAAACTTGAGAGATTAAGTCATACCGGGTTTTCTTCAGAAGGCAGAGTGCAAGGGAGCCTAGAGTCATGCAGGGGTGTCTGATTTGCTGCTTCTAATTTCTACATACCTTTAACTTCCTAGAGCTACCAACAGTAATAGTGAGAACTCCTGGGAGAAGGCTGGTCCTTTTCTTTTTGTGGTGGGAAAGGAAAAATTGTGTCCTGGCAGAGCCCATCTTTCTCCACTGTTTTCTGAGGCAACTTATGCAACTTGTTTAGATGAGGTGTCTGTTAGAAGCCAGCATATCCTATTTTAGTTGTTAAATGCCGTAAAGAACAATTGTGAGCTGCACCTTGTAACAGACCAGTGAAACATGGAAATAGTACCTGAGATACATATGAAGAGCAAACTATGAGGGTGAAGTTAGTGAGCCCCTAGTAAAACAAAGATATTCTCTTTGGCCGTGTGCTTAAACACCTGTTCCATTCCTCCTACATCACCATTGACAGTTTACTATAAAGCGGATTCTGGCTGATGCTATTTGTGGAGCTGATTCGTCTTACCAGCTTCCTGTTGTAGGCCTTTCACAAAGCATATGTCTTAGAATCAAAATAATTTTGGGGTCTGTATAGGTGATTAGTGGCTCTGACTTCACATTTCTCTCTCTATTCATAGATAAAATTATGTGCCTTCTTTGATCATATATGAAGTGTGAGAAGTATTTCACATTTGAAACATGTTGTAGGTGTTAGCAAAGTCTGATGTTTTAAAGTGAACCTACATATCAAAACCTCTTTTACACATAATAAAGAGTATAAGCAATATCCTCAGCTATGTCAGACAATGTGCATATGCAATAAATTGTAGAACAACCTTCCCTTTAATCAAGGTAGAAAACTTCTATAATACAGAATCACAAAATCACAGAACCGCAGGGGTTGGAAGGGACCTCTGGAGATCAGCTAGTCCAACGAAAGCTTTCTTTGCTTGAAAAAAATTAGACTCTTTGCTACCATCACCTTATCATAAGGTATAAATTTCTAAGCATATTGTCTTACTACTACACTTTTCGGTAGTTTGGGATCTGCCGATGCAAGTCAATGTCTACAATCATACATCTCCTCCATCCACATTCTAGCTTAGAAAGCTGGTCATAAATTGAGTAACTTAAGAAATTGGGCTCAATGCCATGCTAAGACAACTACTTATTCCACACTGTGATATTGGCACTGCTGATACATAGTTGTCTGCTCTCATTCATTTAATGTGCCCTTTAAGAGCTGCAGAGTTGACTTAAAACCTTTGTGGCAGACAAGTGCAGCAAGCAAATTAGTAACTGTCATGGAGAGATCTATTGAAAAATTTTCCTCCATGATTCCTCCAACTTAAGTGAAGGATTATCATTGCTTACATGATGATTACTCTCAGAACTCAGACGTGCTATATGGATCAAGTTGACAACTTTCTGCAAGTAGTGAGCATCACTGGCTGAATCATTTTCCTTCCGCACTTCTGTCTTGCCTGTATATTTTCAGGCTCAGCATGCACAAATAGGCCATTGTCATATCAGTGGAAGTATTTCATTGCTTGACAAACTATTTTTCATCTGGGCTAATGTTCTGTGTGAGTTTGCATTGATCTCCTGGAAGGAGAAATGCAGCATGTCCAGTGAGGAAAAGAGAAATTAGGGAATGAAATACAGCTGAATACCAGCCAGGTTGCAAACCTCTTTTTCCATTTAACCGTTCAGACCTCCTTTGTCATCAGTGACTTACCCAGGGACTTTTGTGTGCTGTAGATGACTACGCTGCCTTTCTATTTTTATAAAACTGTTGTCTAATTACGCTCCAGAATCAAACAGTTTTAAACTGTCTGATTATGCAAACACCTATTTGGCCTAACAATACAATAAAGTGTAGTTCTTACACTAGCTTAAATGGTTGTGTCCTTGTTCCACTAAATTTCCTTCTAGAGAACATCAAAGCTGTGTGTTCCTCTGCAGGGAATTCTGGGAAGACTGACAGGCGGTGAGGCAGATGGATCTAATTGTTCTGTTGTGAATCAAAAAATAAGAAGTAGAAATCTGTCCAAACTGATGCCTGACATTAAAACTGCCCTTATTAGTTACCTAAAAGGAGGCTGAGCAGTTAAAGTACCAAAAATTCCAGAATCTCCTGTTGTATCAAAATGCAGTTCAAAGCTGCCTAAGTGCCAAGTCCTCACCTGTCAAAACTGAAACTTTCTTTCCATAATTGCTACATTAATTTAAAGGATTACTGGTAAAATTGAAAGCAGGTAGTAGAATAAAGTTATTATTTTATCTGTTACACTGATTTTTGTAAGACCCATTGACATTTAGAACCCATTGTATTCGGCACTATCCTAACTAAAAGGTAATTGCAACACATTTAATATCAAAATGGACAACCCAGGGTTGCCAGACTCTTTAGTTTTTTTCACACTCAACTAAAACATCTTGATTTCTACTGCAGACATATCTTCAAAATGCCTTGATTCCATCGTAGATTTAGGAAGATTTTCAGGCATGGTCTTGGAGACTAAATACATGGTATCATTAGTTGAACCTCTGGGTTTTTTGGAAGCCTCAGTAAGAAGACTTTCCTCTGGATCAGAAAGAGTTTTTTGGGAACAATTTTAAAAATCTCCGTTTCTCTGTGTTATGGAGCACAAAGGAGTGGAAAATGTGCCTCATTTATTTTCTTTATGGAAAGTCACCATAAGACTTCAAAATAAAAAATCATTTCACTGTTTCTCAAACACAGGTACACTAAAGATATCAAGTGACTTGTGAGATTTAAACAAGAGGTCAGAAAAAGGAGTTAGAGTTCATGTCTTATGACTTTCAGTGTAGTGTTTTTTTCTACTGAATCCCACTTTCTGCCAGCATTTAAAATAATTATGCCATACATCTCAAAATGAATGGATTGGGGGCCACTATAAGGTGTACGGACCTGCAGATTGATGCTCTTTCTCAGGAATTTTGCATGTTTTTTAGTCTAACGTGTTTCATTGAACAACTGACGGCAGTGCACAATCAGAGCTCATATGAAGCAAGCTACATTTGTGCAATCTGATTGTGCATTGATTAATAACAGCTTTGTTATGATGCCTAGCCCAAAAGAATTGGTAAGAGAGTAAAGAAGCCCAAATATTCTTAGCAATTAGATATACATATTTAAAAAAACCAATTACTGATAGACTTAAGAGACTATGTACCTATTCTTTCCTGCCATAGTGAAAGAAGTCTAAAATATTTCATATACACTGTATTTGGAAGTGAAATAAAATATTTGGTCAGCATACACTGCTTTACAATTATTTCAAAGTAAAGAAAAATCCCACTGGACTGATGAAAAAGTGGGTTTTTTGCCACTCCTTGGAAAAAAACAGTAATTGAATGAAGGTGTTGAAAACGTATACGCATGAGTGACACCAGCATGAAGTTATATGAAAACTTGCATTTTGAATGGTTTTACCCTGCCATTTGGGAATTTTTTTAAAACACTTCGGTTGCATGGGATAAATAACATGTTATATATCACGTTTATGTTTTTCTCTCACAAAATACAAGAGATGTAAGAAAAGATAAATATATTGACTATTTAATTTCAGAAACTCTGTTCCTGTGTGTTTATGAATTAATACACAATTTCAGCCTCAATTTAAAAAAATAAATTTTCAGGAAACTATTGCAAAGGGAATGTACGCAAGCCAGTTTCTTCTATAATTCTTTTTTTTTTCCATATTATCTTACTAACATAGGCTTTAGACTAACTCAATAGAGCTGCAAATCCACTGAGAGTTTGAGTAAATATTCAGTCCACTTCAAACAGACTGCCAGCAATGTACTAGCAAGTTATAATGCAAACACAGACAGGTTTGCATAAGCCACAGTCACTGAACTATCAAAATATTGATTGGTTTCTCCAGCGTAATGGGCTTTCTTTGTGTTTTCTTTGCCTTCTTTTCCCTGAAGAATGTAACTAGAGACCCACAGGCAGATGGACACCGAAGGCCATTGATCAGGCTTTATTCTTGTGGATCAAAAAATCCCCGTTTTAAGGGCCTATGATTCTACACTTCCCTTATTATGGAAGAGAAAATAGATGGGCACTGAATAAACATTGATAGATGAATCCAAAAAGACAACATCAGTCTGTGTGATAAAAAACAATTACATTGTATTGTCAGCCTAACCACTGTTAAGTGTTTTTATATGCTTGTGGTAAAAGAGATCTTTAGTCAGTGTCTTGAAGAAGGACGCTGTAGTAACTTTATCAATGTTTTTGAGAAGCTCCTGCCAAATGGAAAGGTCAGCACAGGAGATGTTTCTTGTAAAGTCTGACAAATTAACAGATCATGGTCATCTTCACAAGCTGTAAACATTAAAAAGGGAGAGAGAGATACTTTTTGAATACAACAGTTTTTTACACCTATGAACATACAGACTCCACTCAGTAACTGAAGGAAGTAGAGACCTATGGGGACCCTAGTGGCAGAGCAGGATTAGTGACACCTGGTCTGCTTCTAAAGGACCCCAAAAAATCCTCAAATGCCTATTCTGTTAATTTCTGCTTTTTTTTGCCAATTTCTAGACGCAAGACCATAAAACCTAGTAATTCAAAAGCAATGCTGTAATGCAACAAAGCTATGACTGGACCAGATGAGCAGCCAATACAGTAAATGTATTCAAATAAAAATCATCACGTTTAAAAAAGGAGTTGAGTTTAATAAGAAGTATTTTCCATGTCTGCATGGACATTGAGTGAAGAATTTGTCATGGTTTGGGCAGGACAGAACTTATGGTTGTTCTTGGTCCTGGTAGGAATTATGGATGCCAAGTTTGTTTCTTTGCCTCCATGTATTTGAAACATGATTTCTCTCCCTCAGGGAGGCAAGACCTTTCCTGTATTGCAGTCAGAAGCTTTTAAGTAGAACATCTCTATCTCAGGTCAGGAGAAATACAACACTTCACTCATTTTTACAACAAATTACAACTATGATGGCCACTTTCCATCATCTCTGAAAGGTCTTGGAGAACAGGCAAGGTGCCTGAGGACTGGGGGAAAGCCAATGTCATGCCAGTCTTCAAAAAGGGCAAGAAGGAAAGGCCTGGGAAACTACAGGCCAGTCAGCCTCACCTCCATCCCTGGAAAGATGATGGAACAGCCCATTCTGGGCATCATCTCAAAGCATCTGGAGGAAAAGGTTATCACAAGTAGTCAACATGGATTCACCAAGGAGAAGTCGTGTCTGATTAATCTGATAGCCTCCTATGATGGTGTGACTGGACAAATAGATGAGCGGAGGGCAGTGGATGTTGTCTACCTTGACTTCAGCAAGGCTTTCAACACTGTCTCCCACAGCATTCTCATAGGCAAGCTTAGGAAGTGTGGGTTGGATGAATGGACAATGGGGTGGANNCTGTGTCCAGTTCTGGGCTCCCCAGTTCAAGAAGGACAGGGAACTGCTGGAGAGGGTACAGCAGAGGGCTACCAAGATGATTAGGGGACTGGAACATCTTTCTTATGAGGAAAGGCTGAGGGACTTGGGTCTTTTCAGTCTGGAGAAGACTCAGAGGGGATCTCATCAATGCTTATAAATACCTAAATGGAGGGTGCCGAGAGGATGGGACCAGTCTTTTTGCAGTGGTGCCCAGTGACAGGACAAGAAGTAATGGGCACAAACTTGAACATAGGAAGTTCCATCTAAACAAGAGGAGGAACTTCTTTCCTTTGAGGGTGGCAGAGCACTGGAAGAGGCTGCCCAGAGAGGTGGTGGAGTCTCTGACTCTGGAGACATTCAAAACCCGCCTGGACGCCATCCTGTGCAACCTGCTCTAGGTGACCCTGCTCTGGCAGGGGGATTGGACTAGATGATCTCCAGAGGTCCCTTCCAACCCCTGTGATTCTGTAAGTAACCTTGCTTTTTGTAATCTTTGTGAGTGAAATTCCTTATGCATAGGTCCAAATTCAGTGTAGGAAAATCTACTGAAAGATATACTTCAGTATACCTTAAAGACTTCCTTATTTATTAGCTTTAGAGGTAAGTGAATTGTGATTTTTTTCAAGGAATTGCTTTGTAACTGATTACTGCTGTATCCTGAGAGATAGTACATTAACACCATGAAGTTGTTACTAATCTTTCTCATCTTTCCTGATCAGACCTTAATTTCAAAGAAACTCTACAGTATAGATTGATTCATTGTTTGTTTGTCGGGGTTTTTTCACTTTTTTGGCCTTAAGAACTAGACTCCCACTGTATTTAGCTCAGACTTTCACTATCTTTCAAACAATTAAGCTGAAAAGGTAACTTTATTAAAATTATTATTCTCCCCCATAAATTGCAGTTCTTAAATCTGATTATTCCGAGTCACTAATCCCTGAGGGCCAGGCTGAGGACAGAATCAAGGACTGCCTCTACACTGCTATTAGAGCGAGTCCATGCGCAAGGTTCAAGGTCTAATTATCTACCTGTCATAATATTACTTGCAACAGTGCCCTTGGCGACAGTTCAGGGACACACAGGTGTGACCTATGCGTGAACTGACGTAATAACATGAATTTAAGTGTTTTGGAGGGGCTGAAAAATTCATGCAGCCTGCAGCTTTCCCCTCTGCCCTTGCCATGATGATGTTGTGCAGAGAAGACAACTTAAGACACTTACCGCAGGTGTTGTTTTTGACACTGGCCATTGCAGAGGTGTGAGGAAAGAGCACACAAGATTAATTCAAGTTGCCAACAAAGGACGCTATGGATGCCACATACAGTGTCTCAGTGACTGGCTGGACAGTGTAGAGTTTTCTGTATGCTGTTTCTGTCTGGCACATTAGAGTTGCAGATAATGACCCCTGTCAGACAAATCCCTGCAGTTTCAGATGTTTCACACTCCCCCTCCAAGATATATCAAGAAAGATAAGAAGGATCTGACTCACTCTTACCTTCACTTTCGCATACATTGTGTTTCAGCAAAATCTGTTAGCTGACCACTTATTTTTCTACTTTGTACCGTAAATGTTGCTGCAAAGTTTTTTTCAGCAGTTGTACATGAAGAAAACTCCATGGGAGGGGTGGGCTTCCATCCATGTATATAATGTATAAAATATTATACTTATTTTTAGGAATGTAATGGTTATTTATGCAGAAAATATCCAGTATATGATAGTGATATTTAAATATAATAGAAGATTTTAAAAATAAAACAAATATATTTCTATATAAAATATGCATATTTATAGAAATATCTAGATTAACTAAGTAAGTAAGCATAATAACCTTGATTCCTGTGAAAGTGATGAAAAAGCTAATTTCTAGGCACACAAAGGACAATAAAGTCAGCAGGAGTTGTCAGCATAGATTTACTGAGGAGAAGTCATGCTAGACCAACTTGGTAAACTTCTATGATGAAAAGACTGGCTTGGTAGCTGAAGGAAGAGCAATGGATATTTTCTACTTGACCTTCAGTAAGGCTTTGGACACTGTGTCCCATAAACCCTCCATAAAGAAGTATGATGAAGTACAGGCTGGATGAGCAGATGGTGAGTGAGGTGGATTGAAAACTGGCTAAATAGCTGGTCTCAGAGGGTGGTAATCAGTAGCAAAAAGTCTAGTTGGAGGTCAATAACTAGCAGTATACCACAGGGGGTCAATACTGGGTCCAATCCTGTTCAACATCTTCATTAATCTAGATCTGGATGGTGAGGCAGAGTGTGACTTCAGCAAGTTTGCTGACGACACACAATGGAGGGGAGTGGTTCACACACCAGAGGGTCATGCTACCATTTAGAGGGACCAGGACAGGCTGGAGAAATGGGCTGACAGGAACCTCAGGAAGTTCATGAAGGGAAACTGCAAAGTCTTGCACCTGAGGAGGAACAATCCCATGCTCCAATATATGGGGGACACCCAGTTGGAAAGCAGAGAAGGACCTGGGGGTCATGACAGACACCAAGTTGAACATGAATGAACAATGTGCCCTTGCCACAAAGAGGGCTAATGGTATTCTGGGCTGCATTAGACAAAGTATTGCCAGCAAGTTGAGGGAGGTGATCCTTCCCTTCTACTCAGCACTGGTGAGGGCACACCTGGAGTGCTGTATCCAGTTCTGGGCTCCTCAGTACGGGAGAGACATGGACATACCAGAAAGAGCCCAGCAAGGGTCTACTAATATGATGAAGGGACTGGAGAAAAGGCTGAGAGAGCTGGGACTGTTTAGCCTGGAGAAGAGAAGGCTCAGAGGTGATCTTATCAATGTGTATAAATACCTGATGGGAGGCTGCACAGAAGATGGAGCCAGGCTCTTCTCAGTGCCTGGTGACAGGACAAGAGGCAACGGGAACAAACAGAAACATGGGAGGATCCCTCTGAACATCAGGAAACACTTTTTTACTGTGGGACTGACTGAACACTGGCACAGGTTGCCCAGCTAAGTTTTTGATGATATTCAAAAGCCATCTGGACATGGTCCTGGGCAACTGTGTCTAGGTGGCCCTGTTTGAGCAGGGGCATTGGACTAGATGACCTCCAGAGGCCCCTTCCAAATTCAGCCATTCTCTAATTAAAATGCATATACCTTTCTTAATTTAATTTGAAGCTCATAAAGTAGCACAAGAATAGAGATCTGAATGATATTCAGTGAAGAATGTTAAATTTGAAGGGGTTGTTCAGATTAGATTGTAGGTAAAATATAATAACCCATTTTTGTGTTTATAGAGTAATATACCATAGAAATAATGATTTATATCCCTGAAAATATGTTCAAATAAAGCAGTGTTATATTGTGTTCTGTGGGCAGCTCTGTGAAAATCATAACTGTAACTGTTCTTCATATACAGAATGTGAGCAGGGCTGCGCTTTACAAGTACAGTAGTACTACTTCCCACAGTAGAAATTGTGGGTGTTCATATAGCATTTGTGAATCTACAGATATTAGACTCTTTGTCTCAATCAATCCACTTCCAGAAAACCTTCCAGCTTTCCCCAAATTCCCTGCTGAAACTGTAGCTATAGGCCCTTTCTGACCTGGTTCCAGTATGTCCAGTGTTACTGGACACTCTGGGGCACTCATCTTCGGAGATTGTGATGACTTACAAAAGCCATGTCTGAATCTTTACTATATTTCCCCTGAATCACTTATAATTTGTTTAACAAATGGGGTCTCCTACTTTTAAATGTAAAAATATTTAAATGCAGGAAGAATCAAATGCTGTGGTCTTATGTTCCTCCAAATGATTGTAGCTTTCTTTTTTCTTTAATTACAACCACATATTCTTATCTAACTGCCTGTCAAGATAGGGGCAACCCTGATTCACTATACACTAATAATTATGGATACAAGTTTGTTGACCTATTTACATAAGTAGAAAGTCTTATGACTCACCTTATGTTTATGATCATGCCATGTAAATTAAATTTTTAGTGCAAATAATCTTCCTAGTTTAGGTTTTTGATAATAACATATTTTAGGTCAAAAGATAGTCAGTTATCTGTAAAATTTTATGAGTGATGAAATAAAAGGAAGCTAAAGTAATTACAAGTATTCCACCATTGTTATCCATAGGCATCTAGAAAGTAGATTATATGATTTTATTTTTTTTTAATAAGAGGGGAAAATTGAATCCCAGTTTCAAAACTGGAATACCGACTAAAGATTTTGCTGAAATGATTTAATCCATATTAAGTAATTATATTTATATTTATATTTGAGTTTGCCTAACTAGTTTACATTTATTTTTTGATAATTGAACTTCAGCAATTTATTGAAGTTACTATATTCTGATCAAAATAAACTGTTTAAAATCCTTGAATTTTATCAGAATCTAACCTAAGTAATTATTCAGTTAAAATATACTGTTTATAACAGTAATCTAATTTGTTCTCTGATGTTTGTAATGAATAAAGTTCTAGTATATTCTTCCCCTCCATCACAGATGTTTCAGCTATCACTCCTGAAATGTTTATAATTCTCATGTTTCTCACTGTCCTGGTTTGAGGTAAAACAGAACTAATTTTCTGTTCAGCAATTTTACTTTGCAGCTAACCTCTTTAACTAACGGAATTCTCTGAAATTAACAGCATATTGTTAAGACACTGTTTGCTCTCAGAGTGATAAAACCTGTGTTTATAGTTGATGCCAAGGAATGGTATGCAGAGAGGGTCTTGCTTATGCTTATTGCTCTGACACCCAAGGCCATCCAACTTTGTTATTTGTCCTGTTGGAGGGTCGGAAGCAGAAGGTCGCACTGGCGGAAAGGAGCGGACAGGACAGGTGACCCAAAACTGACCAACAGGGTATTCACAGAATCACAGGGGTTGGAAGGGACCTCTGGAGATCATCTAGTCTAACCCCCCTGCCAGAGTGGGGTCACCTACAGCAGGTTGCACAGGATGGCATCCAGGCGGGTTTTGAAGGTCTCCAGAGTCTGGGCAGCTTGTTCCAGTGCTCTGCCACCCTCAAAGGAAAGAAGTTCCTTCTCATGTTTAGATGGAACTTCCTACGTTCAAGTTTGTGCCCATTACCTCTTGTCCTGTCACTGGGCACCACTGAAAAAAGACTAGTGCCATCCTCCCAGCACCCTCCCCTTAAGTATTTGTATGCATTGATGAGATCCCCTCTGAATCTTCTCTTCTCCAGACTAAAAAGACACAAGTCCCTCAGTCTTTCCTCCATCCCATCTGCCTCATGATCAGCATTAAAGCTGAGGGATCAAAGGGGTCAGCCTCTCTCTTCAATGGCCAGTGTCTGAGGAGGACTCTGTTTGTCTGCCTTTGATCCTGACGTGCATTTATGAATCCAGATCCGGAATCCAGCTCCCGTCCATTGCTGAGTCCAGTCTGGGACTTCCCTTGTGCCTGTCCGTGATGCGATCATCATCCTGGGAGCTCGATACTGGTTTTGTATCTATTGTATATATTTCATTATTTTCTTTTTAAATTATTTTATTAATTTATTAATATTTTCATTAAAGTAGTTTAGTTTTTCTAAACTCGTAAGTCTCTGTCTCTCTCTTCTCCCTGGAGGGGTGGGGGAGAGTATCTGTTGTTCATTTTCATTAGCCAGTCCAGCCCAAACCATGACACTCACACATCAAAACAAGGCCAATTACTCCAATTGTTGCCAAAGAGCAAAAAAAAAAATAATCTTTATTTTAAAAATCACAATGAGAAAAATGATAAATATTTTGTGTTTTGTGTTAGCTTTGGCTTTGATGTCAACTGTCTACATAATTGTTGTCTCTTGAGGATTCTGAGATTTTCATAGTATTGAAAAAGTGATTCTTGTATCTTAATATTTTTATCAAATTACTGTGCTTATTCCAGAAAGTAAGGAGTACAAATCATTTGGGTTTTTGGAGAAATTTAGTCATCTTCAGTCAAGAATCTTAATTTAATCTTAATATGACTTCAAGGAGTCATATTTCATACTGAATATATATAGGAAATTGGTAGTACGTTCCCAATACAGAGTTCTGTTTGTGGCCTAAACTCACTTGCAAAATATATTCTTTTTAGTAATTTTTAGAAAAAAAATCTTTCATTTTAAGGAGCAACCAGATACAGGAGGGTAAAAAATAACTCAATGATCAGCAGAAACAGGTATGTCTGGGTGATGGTGGGATTATTTATATTTACTCTTCAGGCTTTTAGCATTTGAGACTTGGAGTAGAATCTTCTCAAACTATGTGTGAATATCCATAAAAATATGCAACTGTTGTACATCACCTCTACGTGTGTCTCACAGTTGCCCAGCTGTTTCAGACAGGACACCGTGCCACTGCATCTGCTGCTGAGACACAAGGGAGTGAGTTTTGGATTATCACCCTATATTGGTTTACAGTTCAGAGCTGGCCTGTATGTCGTCAGCTGAGATAGCCAGTGGACAGATCTGTCTGTTCACAAAAGAATGTGTCAACATTACTTAGAACTTGCTTGGGGATATTTTTGTCAAGATGTCACAGCAGCACTATTGTACACTTATTATTTAAATAATTAGCTTAATTTATCTACAAATCTTAAATTACATAAATCTGTCTCAAGGAATAAATTAAAATTTCTGAATGTTTCTGATGGATAAATATTCTGGATTATAATTTTTGATCCAGAAGTCTCCCTGAATAGAAAACCCTTGGGCAAATAAAATGGAGATATTTGAAATTGAAAAATGATTGTATTTACTTTACATAATAGTACTAAGTATTTTTACATAGTTAAGAAAAAAATATTTTTGTTCTTACCATAGAGTAGTATTCCCCTTCACCTGCATAATACAATTCAGTTTTTCTATACAGATATTATACAGTTTTCCTCATTAATATATTTAATTGCAAAACATAGACTGTTTTGCTACTTATAACTTGCATTATTTAAGCAATATGAAAGAAAATCAAGTTATCCTTCCAGAAGGATAATTACATCTTTGCAAATACACTTCAAGATACTAAATTAAAAGTTGGCCTTGCTTTGACCAAGGTTGATCATTGGTTGAACCAGATGACCTCTACCAGTCTCTTCCAATCCAAATCTTTCTATGATTCTGTAGTCACTAACTTAAAGCACCAAAAAAATTTGTTATCTTTTTCTTGAAGATTTTGCTGAAGCTTGTTTGATAACCTTCATAAAATCATAGAATCATAGAATGGTTTAGGTTGGAAGGGACCTTAAAGATCATCTAGTTCCAACTCCCTTGTCATGGGCAAGGACACCTCCCACTAGACCTGGTTGTTTAAAGCCTCATCCAAACTGGCCTTGAACACTTCCAGGGATGGGGCATCCACAACTTCCCTGGGCAACCTGTTCCAGTGCCTCACCACCCTCAGAGTGAAAAAGTTCTTCCTCAGATCTAATCTAAATCTCCCCTCTTCCAGCTTGAAGCCATTACCCCTTGTCCTACGACTACATGTCCTTGTCAAAAGTCCCTCTCCAGCTTTCTTGTAGGCCCCTTTCAGATACTGGAAGGCTGCTATAAGGTGTCCTCGGAGCCTTCTCTTCTCCAGGCTGAACAACCCCAGCTCTCTCAGCCTGTCACATGCCTTGTGCCTTAAATAATAGGGAAAAAAACTTGGTGTGGAGAACAGACAGTGTAAACATACATTTTATTAACAATGGTAATATTGACTCTGCAGGTTAGAGTGAGGTTGCTGTGAGACTGGAACTCAAATTAGGAGTATATGACTACTGTTACCTTGCGGACTACCCTAACACATAAGGACCGAAAAGACTGTGGTGCTGCTGCTGCTCCTTCCACCAAAGTCTGCCTTCTGGTTTACACATCAGTTCAATCTCAGATTGGAGCTTTTAGACTGGTTGTGAGGACTCCAATCCTACCCTCTCACTGTTTTCCAAATAAGTGTTTAGTCCTCCATTGACAGCTTTTCTCTGAGGAAGTCTTCACGAAACAAGAACAGAAGCAGAGAAATATCAATGGACTTCAATGGCTGATGTCTCTTAGTAAATCCAAAGCAGGAGAAAGACATGGAACAATACCTTTCTTACAGTTAAAGGTATCATTTTTAGATGAACTCTGGTTAACCTGATAGCTGGTAAAAAAGATGATTCCTCCAAAGAAAGTCAGCTTAATTAGCAGCTCAGAAAGCCATCAGTGGCAAAGGGGGAACTCATTTGACTTGGATATGAACAAAGTGCAATGGTTTTTTGAATTGTCTAGTTTCTGCAAAATAAGGCAATTATTTTTCAAAAAGTCCAGTTATTGTATGTTTACAAAGAAAGCTTTGCTAACAGAATGTTCTTTTTTTTCCTTTCATGGTATAACTTCAAAAAGGTGATGGTTATCAGGGAAAGGGGGAACAACATGCCCTGAGCTGCCAGAAGACTTTGAATTATAGGACAGGGCTCTGCGTTGCAGCACAGTGCTTTCTGCATTTAAGATGCTTTGATTTAACAGGTTGTGGTATGGATGTAGACACTAAGAAGAGTTTGCACAGAATCTTCAAATTGTATCACAAGGTTTCAAAACAAAAAAGTCTTTGCTCTTTAGAATAGGTTCCATGAAGACCTAATCATTAAAGCTTTATATAATCTAACATAGTAAGAAGGAAAATTCTAGTTTTTCACCAAATATTTATGAAATTGGCGATTAGTGGTTTATTTTTATTATTATAGCATTTTCACTCTATTCATCTGTGCAGCAGTAAAAACTGAAATAAAAATCTAAATATTTGTGAGACTTACATATATTCCTTTGTTGGAAGAAGATCTTTTCCAGATTCTGTCTTACTAATTTTCTGCCTTTACAGTGTACTTTCAACTTGTTTAAATAAAATTGACTAAAACTACTGTCAGCAGCTTTGCCTGAGAGGAATAATGATTTAAGAAACAAAGCACACTTAATCATTCTACTTGCTGAACTGGAGAGTCAATATTATTGTTTCACAAAGATCACATTAAAACTTAGAGCCAACATGAAGAATCTTAGTTGTTTTTATAATTGGATGAGCAATGCTATAGGTTACATATACAGAGAGGGAAAAAGAGAGAGATATTCCTGTTCAAAGTATAATTAATTGCTAATTCACATCATTTCATTGTGTGTCCACCTAAAATGCATTCTTTTAGGCATTGTCATACCCAACCATGGAGAAGTGAGAATGTTGTGTTTATTTTTCATTACCATTTTTTGTGCCTTTTTTGTTATCTGTGTAGTATTATCCTGCCTGGCTGGCTAGTGTGAAATCAAAGGAGTTTGTCTAAGGAAAGCCAACAAAAAAGAATAATGGTAGTTATATTAAGCCTTACACAGACAGTGTGGAGAACTATTAATTGGTGAATGCACTTTCTGCCTTCAGCAAGATGGTCTGGGTTTACTTGTTATAGGACTGAACCTAGGATCAATCTAAAATCATGAAGACCCTAGAGCTGGGAATACTGTCAGCATCAGTCTAGTTGAGGCAACCACACAGCTGTGCAAGGTGTGAAGCTTTATCAGCCAGGATATTCCCAGGGCCAGGAGCAGGATACCTAGGGCTGACAGAAAAAATAAAAATGTTGAAGACCAAGGCATTGTTAGGTTGAGGAAAAAAATAAACTTATCTAAGAGCAAGGCATTGTTAGGTTGTTACAAAAGGTTCATCCCCACACATGCAAAGGAGGCGTAATGCCAGATGGGAAAACCCTAATAACCTCATCATGGACATGAGTTCCTGCCCTGGCCCATCCCAGGGCTGTCACTGGAGGGCTATCAGTCATATGGTCTGGGAGTGACACCCGTCACCATGAGTCAATGCGAGCAGCTCTCCAGAGCACCTTTCAAACTGGGAAGGATTACTGTTTATGGAGTTGTAGGAGATGTAAGGAAAGATGATTTTTGGATTGTACAACATCTCGGGTTGTTTAGGGGAGGAATCAAATGAAAGGAAGGAAGGGGTCAAGCTGGTTTGGGGAGGACAAGTGTCCGGAAAAAAAGCAATAAGGGGCTAAAAGGCGACAGTCATCTGTAAACAAGTGACTGATCAGTATGCTTGCCTGGCTATGACCTGCATATGATCAACACAGTCCGTCCTGTCTTCTTATTAAACACCATTTCTAACCATTTTCCCGAGTGAAGGGACTCTCTTATCTGTGTGCCTGTGTACGAATGGAGGTCTGTGTGCCAGCAACTGGAATGGGACTGTGCGTCACAGGGGGCCATGAGCTTGGTGTGTCAGCAACTGGAGAGCCTGTGAGTGTGGGGGAGGTGTGTATGTCAGTGTGTGTATCGCTAGCCAACATTAAATTGCACTAACTGATGCGTAGGATTAAGTGGCTTGGGAGTAAACTATTGGAAAGTCCATAAATCTGGTACAGATACTTGTCCTGGTTTGAGGTGAAATAGAACCAATTTTCTCTTTAGCGATTCTATTTCTCAGTTAGGTCTCTTCTAACTAACTGTACTCTCTGAAATTAACAGCATATTTTTCAGACAGTATCCGCTTCTAGCAGAGGTAAGGTTGGATGTTTATAGTTGATGCCAAGGAATGGTATGCAGAGAGGCTCCTGCTTGTACTTATTGCTATAACAACCAAGGCCAGCCAACTTTGTTATATGCCCAGTTGAAGGGTTGGAAGCGGAAGAGCATAGAGGGGTCGCATCTGTGGGGAGGAGCGGACAGGACAGGAGACCCAAAACTGACCAAAAGGGTATTCCATCCCATTTGCCTCATGCTCAGTACAAAAGCTGAGGGATCAAAGGGGTCAGCCTCTTTCTTCAATGGCTGGCGTCCAAGGACTCTCTTCATCTGCCTTTGATCCTGATCTGTGTGTTCCTGAATCCAGTTC
>VYXH01012313.1:80454-92567 GCA_013397275.1 Burhinus bistriatus | reverse complement strand
CTGACCAACAGGGTATTCCATCCCATCTGCCTCATGCTCAGTACAAAAGCTGAGGGATCAAAGGGGTCAGCCTCTTTCTTCAATGGCTGGCGTCCAAGGACTCTCTTCATCTGCCTTTGATCCTGATCTGTGTGTTCCTGAATCCAGTTCCTGAGTTCAGCTCCCATCCATCACTAAGTCCAGATTGGGACTTTCTGAGTGCCTGCTGGTGATGTGTTTGTCATCCTGGGAGCTCAATATGGTTTTGTATATATTGTATATATATTTCAGTATTTTTTTATTAACACTATTATATCTCCTTTTTATTATTTTATTATTAATATTTCATTAAAGTAGTTTAGTTTCTTTTCAACTCATATGCCTCTCTCTCTCATTCTTCTCTCACTTGGGAGAGAAGCTAGAGAGCATCTGTCATTTGATATAGTGGCCAGCCCAGCCCAAACCATGACAGATTTATTGGCATCCAAAGTGAGGCACAACCAGGGCTCTGCCATGGCTCTGACAGGTTGCCTGAATAGTTTGAGTTCCGGCTTGCTCAGTTGAAAGAGTATCTGGTTTTTTTCTATGAGAGTCTTAAGGGGTTGGAAATTAAAACAGACAGCTCACATCATGACATTCTTAAGCAAAATGTTATATCGTGCTTTTACAGTGCTTTGTTTAAGTTAATTGATGCAATGCTGCTTAACCTGCCGAATGTATTGTATAATTTCTTTGCTCTTTGTGTTTGTATGTGGTAGTTTAAACATGTTATTCTGCTGTGGTTTTTGATGCAGATCTAAAATACGATAAATTGGATAATGGCTTTACCTGCATATCTTGGACATCATGCATTCTGTTACAAATTACAGTTTCAATTTTACCTTGGGAAAGTTTACTTTGCCCTTGTATGCTAAATTGACACCACCAGAGCTAGGGGATTTCGAAAATGACTGTTATGTTCCCAACATTGTGATTTTACTGCTGATTCTCCTGAATGTATTGCAGGGATGGTTTCTTATTAAATATTGGTGCAGGAGTAGGTGTTGTATGACATGCACTGCTGCTACTCAAATCCCACAAGCCACTCCGCCACCTGTACCAGTACAAGCCACTCCACCCCCTGTACTGGCACAAGCTACTCCAGCCTCGACAATGACCACTGCCACTACTCCACCTGCTCCAACAACAACCACTGCCACTATTCCAGGCTTGACAATGAGCACTATCACTACTCCAGCTGCTCTGGAGTAGCACTGCTACTCCAACTCCACNCAAACCATGACAGATTTATTGGCATCCAAAGTGAGGCACAACCAGGGCTCTGCCATGGCTCTGACAGGTTGCCTGAATACTTTGAGTTCCGGCTTGCTCAGTTGAAAGAGTATCTGGTTTTTTTCTATGAGAGTCTTAAGGGGTTGGAAATTAAAACAGACAGCTCACATCATGACATTCTTAAGCAAAATGTTATATCGTGCTTTTACAGTGCTTTGTTTAAGTTAATTGATGCAATGCTGCTTAACCTGCCGAATGTATTGTATAATTTCTTTGCTCTTTGTGTTTGTATGTGGTAGTTTAAACATGTTATTCTGCTGTGGTTTTTGATGCAGATCTAAAATACGATAAATTGGATAATGGCTTTACCTGCATATCTTGGACATCATGCATTCTGTTACAAACTACAGTTTCAATTTTACCTTGGGAAAGTTTACTTTGCCCTTGTATGCTAAATTGACACCACCAGAGCTAGGGGATTTCGAAAATGACTGTTATGTTCCCAACATTGTGATTTTACTGCTGATTCTCCTGAATGTATTGCAGGGATGGTTTCTTATTAAATATTGGTGCAGGAGTAGGTGTTGTATGACATGCACTGCTGCTACTCAAATCCCACAAGCCACTCCGCCACCTGTACCAGTACAAGCCACTCCACCCCCTGTACTGGCACAAGCTACTCCAGCCTCGACAATGACCACTGCCACCACTCCACCTGCTCCAACAACAACCACTGCCACTATTCCAGGCTTGACAATGAGCACTATCACTACTCCAGCTGCTCTGGAGTAGCACTGCTACTCCAACTCCACCAGTACTGGTACAAGTTGCCCCAGTGACCAGGAAGCAGAAAAGGAGGTCAGCTCATTCCCCTGCCCCTTATGACAAAGACCAGTTCAAGCCAAATAGCATGGGAGAGAATTCTTCTGATGAAGATCTGAGAGAGGGTCCTTCTAAAGCAGACAAAGGAAAGGGTCCTTCTAAAGCAGATCAGGGAGAGAGTCCTTCTCAGGCAGCATCAATGCAAGAGGAGGAATCAGATGCAGAGGTAACCGTTAAATCCTTCTCTGTGAAGGACTTGTGAAATATGAGAAAGGACTTTAGCCATTATGAAGGTGAGACACATCACCTAGTTGCTCCGATGCTGGGATAATAAGGCTGATACCGTAGACTTAGACAGTAGAGAAGCTAGGCAGTTGGGAAAGCTGGCCAGAGATGGAGGTATCAATAAAGCGATTGGGAGAAAGTCAACAGTCTCAGTCTCCAGAGGTGACTGATGTCAGCCGCAAAGAGCAGGTATCATTTAACGATGGTATTAAATGCCGCTTGAGCAAATGGACAACCGTGGAGAAAGGTATTAGGTACCTGAGACTATTGGCTGTGTGAGAGGTCATTAATGGTGACTGGCAAGTGAACGTAGACCCTGATGAAATGCCATGCAAACGACCTATGTTGCAGAAGTTTGTGCCACATGCACCACTAACGTGGAGAGACAAGAAGGCTTTCAGGCTGGCTACTAGAGGGACCAGGTGACCCAAGGCAGCTACTGGAGACATGGCTACTGTGGTTCAGTAGTAGTAAAAGCCATAGATCTGGACCAGCTACCAGACAGACTCATCTGCATGTCTGTGACTGGCTATGAGGCAACTAGGAGACCAGAGCATGCAGGGGCCAGCAACTGGATAGACCTAGTTATCTAAAGTTAGTTCCTGTAGGGATCCACAATGCATGTGTCTATGTGTGTGAGAGGAGGTCTGAGTATCAGTAGCTGGACTGGGGCTGCGGGCTCTAGAGTTTACACACCCAAATGCCAGCACCTGGGAGATCAGGGAATCCAGTTACTGGATAGACCAGCTACTGAAGGGATTCGTATAGTATACACGTTTATTTTCCACTAACAGGTTTTCATTCTGATCAGCCCGTGAGCAGAACAGGATGAGGTCATTAGGACATTTGTGCTGTTTGCGGTTGTGTGAATGCTGTGTTTCCTGTCTATGTTGATCACAGTGTGTATAAGTATATATGGTGTGGGCGGCAGTGGCTGTGGGTGTGTGCGTCTGTGTGTGCGCACCTGTCGGGACCTGGGAAATGGGATCTGTGGCAGCCTTGTATCTATCGGGCGACTGCATTTAGCAGCTCCTAGCAGGCATAAAATCCCTTTCAGTTTTCTCCTTTGTTGGCTAAGGGCCTCAGAGTAAATAAAGAATACTTTTGTAAAAATATATACCTTTGGGCAAAGTTATCTGGGAAGAGATGGGTGCTGCCTGGCTAGAGTCCTTTCTGCTCACTTGCTGAGTAAGCTAGGTATTTAAATCACTTTGGCTTAGGAGCTACAGATACTTATTTGTGTCATGCTGTGACCAAACAGATGTGCTCTTGTAAGAGGCTACACTTCTAATTCAGTCACAAGCTGACTAGAACAAGAGGAAGTTCATGTGAGGCATGTCTGCATCAGAACGTGCTGTAGACCCACTATATCTGTCTCTCTAGACATGGTTATAGAGGTGTTTAAATCTTTTGTAGAAGCATGGAGGGCAAGACCTCATTGGTTCAAAACAGAATGTGAATATTGTTGGTGAACAAATGACTTCAGTTAAGAGAGATGTTCTTTGGTGAGATGGAGGAATTCAAGCCTGTAACTTGAAGGGCGCTCTTGAGAAGTGCCAAAAAAATTGCCTAAATTTGCACATAGCAGTACTGTGACCTTTTTCTGTAATCAAATGATTAAGAGTTCTTTTGATATTTTATCATTGGACATTGCCTATTCATTGCTGAAATAATAACACATCTTCATAACAAACAGCATACCGAGGTATTTCAAATCCCACTAAGCTCATCACTCTGCGGATTATCACACAACACTTCACTTACAGCTTTCAGTCACTGAGATCTGCTATTTCTGCTGCAGATTAATAGCCTTATTCAGTATTTATTTGTCTAAAAGATCTGTTGCAATAGCACATTATTTTTGATTGGAATTGGGATGCAAATTCACCAGATATATTTATGAGTTGGCTGCTTAGCCAGTAACACATGAATAATAATCAAAGACAAAGAGGTAATTCAATGATATATTGCTTATACTTGCCAAATACTTTTACAAACTAAACAAATCTGAAGCTACCAGTCAAATATTTCAGCACTAATTTGTATTCTCTGGGCTAGCTATGAAAGTACCCTATTTTCTAACTAACTATTCTGGGCTTTCTTGCAAAAAGGATCACACGAGACTTTCATGGATTATGTGTTTGCAGCTATTAGTGAAAAATTACATTTCACTGTTGGTTTTGATAACGTCCAGGGCTTCCCCCTGAGGCTGAACCTATTGCAACAGGCATTAGCAGGTAAACTGAGAGCGTTAAGAAATTATTGTCTTGCTGCAACAAAACATTTGCAGAATTCTGTTCTAGTTGTGTTATTATGATATATTGTCACTTAATGTGGTCAAACGTTCATAGTCAGAAAAGAATGCTTCTGGCTTTATGCTAAAGGTCCGAGTAGCCTTCTTTCCCAGCGTTGACTAGTCATGTATGCAAAATGTGCAACAGCATGGAAGAGAAAGGTCCTTATGAAGTACCCGTTATTTTGTGAACTTAAGATGTTGGTTCTACAGTATGACCCTAAATCTTTGCTCTTTCTATTTAAGAGATTTTATCAAAGTTTGCAAATTACAAGGTCCTCAAAAATTTACATTTTAATCTCTCTTCATAATATTGTCTTTCTGTTTTGCTTTAGAGCCACATTCAAAACAGTGTATGGACTGTAGCTCTGATCTTGTGTAGGAGCTATGTGTTAGGCACTTTCTCTGGGATCAGAGGAAGGACATTGATTAACGAACAGGGCAAGAGGCTTCTATGCAACAGATAATTAAGGGTAGAACTCTTCAGCCAGAACAGAAATAACAGAGGGATATTAGAAAGGTCTATAGATATAATGAGAGATGGGGAGAAAAGTGTACAGGTTTTTATGGCTCTTTTCTTCTTGTAGTAGAATAATTATGGAGCATTAAATGAAGTTAGAAAGTAGCAAGTTCAGAACAAATGAAAAGAGGTTGTCTTTTCCACAAATTTTAAGTCAGCCATAGAACTCCTTCACATAGGATGCTACCAAAGTTGAAAGTCTGCATGGAGTTTAAAAGGATCCTGAACAGATTCATGAACAAACAATCTCTGTTTTAAGAAGTGCCTTGGGAACAAATGGCTGAAGGTTGGAACAGTATATATGTAAGTACATGTATAAACATGTAAGTATTCTTATACTCCATGGTATTATGCTGTTAATCACAGTTTTGGCCTGACCCTGCAGGATTTAACTGCAGATGCTGTTATGTTCTTATGTTTCTTTGACTTACGTGTTCCTGCAGCTTTATTGCCTAAAGGATTAATATCATACTTTGGTAGGGTGTCCCTGCTTATTCTCTTACCTATGAGAGAGCAGAGAGAGCAAAAGACATATTCTCCCTTTCTTTGTGAATCATCAGGTCTTATACATCTGTCAGTTTCTATGCATCTAATGGATACAGCCTGCAGCACAATCCTAATCAGTAATATATTCTTAACATGTATAATAGGAATTTTGGTAGCATTTGTAGCTAGAATCAGATCATAGGGTTCTGTCCCATACCCTACAATTCTCTTAATGACATAGGAACTTAATAATCTAATAATTATTCCCTGTTAGGGCTAGACAGCTCTTCTGCCTCTGTTACTCATACAGGCAGATTGCTCCAAAACTTTGTTGCTTTGAAATCTGTTTTGAGCTCCACACGTTCTTTCTATGCCAGTATTGTTCTTGGTTTTGAATAGTTCGTTTCATTTCCAGTAGCTATCTTCTGCTGTGTTTAAGCAGAGGAGTATTCCTTCTTAGCTTTATTGTGCTAGGATGAATAATTTGAGTTTTCGTCATTTCATTCCAGAAACTGAATCTTCTGTTCTCCTAATCATGCAGATAGCTGTTGTCTGTTCCTCACCTCTTGTTTAAATAAATCTTGAACTCGGATTATCAAAATTGTTCATTTTAGGGTGATAAAAATGCCTTGTATTTTTCACATTAATACCACGGTACACGCCTGTATACCTCTGACATACTTCAGGATCAGAATCACATTTACATGTTCAGTACTGTGTTGCACTGATGGCTCATATTCACACATTTTGGTTTCTTAACACGCCCGGTTCTTTTCCTCCCTTGGGTTGCAGTGGAAAATTGTAGTTTATAACAGAAATGCTCGATATCAAGATCTAAGTGTGTGGCCTGGTACCTTTTTTCTCACAGAATCACAGAGCGGTAAGGGTTGGAAGGGACCTCTGGAGATCATTTAGTCCAACCCCCCTGCCAGAGCAGGTTCACCTACAGCAGGCTGGACAGGAACACAGCCAGGCAGGTTTTTAATATCTCCAGAGTCAGAGACTCCACCACCTCTCTGGGCAGCCTGTTCCAGTGCTCTGTCACCCTCCAAGTAAAGAAGTTTTTCCTCATGTTGAGATGGAATTTCCTGTGTACCAAGTAGTGTCCATTGCCCCTTGTCCTGTTGCTCGGCACCACTGAAAAGAGTCTGGCCCCATCCTCTTGACACCCACTCTTTAGATATTTATAAGCATTGATGAGATCCCCTCTCAGTCTTCTCTTCTCCAGACTAAACAGACCCAGGTCTCTCAGCCTTTCCTCGTAAGAGATGTTCTCCAGTCCCTTGATCATCTTTGTAGCCCTCCACCAGACTCTCTCCAGCATTTCCCTGTCCTTCCTGAACTGGGGGCCCAGAACTGGACACAGTACTCCAGACGCGGCCTCACCAGGGCAGAGTAGAGGGGGAGGACAACCTCCCTCGACCTGCTGGCCATGCTCTTTTTAATGCACCCATTCTCAAATATTGTCTTGTTATACTACCTTTCTTGCTGTTCCTTGCAATTCTGCCCTCTCAGGTGATGATTCCTCCAAGTGCTTACTGTCTGTTCTCTTCATCAAATCATAAACACCACAATATGCACATAAAGAAAATTCTAATGCTTTATTTAAGTTTTCCTTCTTTCGTTCAATTCCTTCTCTACAGTGGTCAATAAGTACGTTAGATAGCTCATCATGAATCAAGCAGGGATGCATCCATCATTCACTGCACAGTAAGTAGGTGAAAAGTGTGTGTGTATGTGTTTATATATGTTCTAGCTGTTGTTGGTTGAGGACAGTCTTCCTATTGATCCTGTAAGATGAACAGAACAGATATATCACCTCATCTCAGCAGAGCTGCATATGATGAAATCACCTACCTCTACCTTTTCCCTTTTAACTAAACCCTAAACAAATCTTTGTAAAAGCACTTAACAAAGATTGTATTTACAATATAAAATTATTTGACATTCATGAGTTTGACAAAATCTTTATGTATACAAACAAGATTGGAAGTAGAAACAAACAGCTTATTCTTTGCAAAAATAGAATGTAGTCATGCAGTGAATCAGGAAAACTCCCATTACTGGAAGTAAATTAATAGCATTTACATTGTTCTTAAAGAGATGTTTAATTTGTTAGAGGTTTTGTGTTGCTTTTCTCACTTGGCACATGAAGTGTTAGAAGGGAATGTTGTTTGAACAAAACTGAATTTGTTCTGTTTGTATTGGAAAGTGTTTGGATTTGAAACGAACACACATAATGGAACTAGACAGGAAAATGTACATACCTTTCTCTCTAAGGAATACTGTTCAAGAGTTTTACATAATTGCTTCTGGCTGCTATTCTTTATTTACTTCTATCTCTCCTCATTTAAGAAAAAGATAGTTTTGCAATCTCAACTGTTAGAAGATCACATTATTTCACATCATGTGAACTCATAATTCTTTTTGCCTGCTGTAATATAATAAGACAAAGGAAGAAATAAGATTGACATTGCATTGTACGTGGCTGTTCTCAGTGTAAGTTCCAATAAGATTCAACTGCATTTCCACATCACCAAATACTGTTTGATATATTTAAATAATGTTGAGCTGCAAGATGGATTCCTATACTGAGGCAAAATTGAATTAATCTCCAAATGATTTTTTTCTTTCTCATGCGTAACTATGTTGCTCCATATTTTTAACAATAAGGGTCTGGAATTTCAGAAATCATAGAAACTGCTTTACCCTCTTGATCGCTCCAGCAAGACCTGACCATTCTCACATATTGGTTTAGTAGTGTTTTGAAGATAATAGTGCATCCACTTGGTATAATTTTTTTTCTAATCAGATGTCAGATTCCACTTTCCTTGACCTTGCAGAAACTTTAAGCTCAAGGTTCTCTCCTTGCCCTTCGTCAGTCAAATGTCATCTTTAATTTCTTCTGGCATTTGATCCTTTTGTTTGAACACCTGTGATCACAGAAAAACTATTCCTTTAGTTGTTTTGGACACAATTCACTATGGCTTTAAATGTCTTTTTTTGTTCACATTATAGATAATAAGCTATATTACTGTGAACTCTTGCACAACACCTATTTTAAACTCAAGTGCTCTCAACACTTGCCAAATCAAAGTTCATAGTGGAGAGTTTATACTTCAGTGTACAAATCAACTTGCACTTTTACTGGACAATTATTACTTAATCATAAGAGAAAAAGAAAGATACATGATCTGCAAAGCTACAAAAATAATTGACTCTTTAGGACCCTCATCTTTCATTTTATGTAGGTAGTTGTTCAGTATAATGTTAAGTGGACCAGAAGATAAAAGTTGCTTGAAGCATAACTTTTTTATAAATATAGAAGTTCTTCTACAAATTTTATACCTTTTCTCCAGAACAATCTGTTCAGGAAAAAAAAAAAAGTTAAAATATGTAAATACAAAGTTTAGGAGGGCTTAATTTATTACACCATCCAAATGTTACCTTGAATGTACGTAGCATGCACAAATGTTCAGTCTAACTGGAAAAAAACAAAAACAAAAACAAAAACAAAACCAGAGAACATTCCTTCAAAGCCAGTGTAAACATTTTCTGAAGAATGAGAAAGACTATGCGTGAAAGCCAAAGACTTCTGATAACTTCATATATATATACACACTTATATATCTATAGATGAAGTTATATATATATTTAAATGATGACATATATAAATATATATAAAAATAATGACAGCACCAACAAAGCACACCACAAAAGGTTCATACATTGTTGTGAGCAACCCTAAAGTAATTCCTTAAGCAAAGAGACACAGGTTTCAAGCCTGGCAGTCCCCAGCTTTTTTTGAGGTTTCTTTATTTATGCATAATCACTGAATGATATGTTAAGGCAATTTCAAAATTTATGTTTTATGGAGTATAAAACCTGCTTAACTTTATATCTAACCCTTTACTTTTGTCTTAGGTGAAGGAGGGCTTAAGAATAATGATGCAAAGTAAATGCAATGAAAATACACATCCATCAATTGAAAAACAAGACAGGAAAACTATAACAGCAGAAGTACTTAATCTAGACCCTGTTACTACCTCAGTCACAAAAAAAGTTCCCGTGTGTTAAGTGTCAGTAATATTTACACAAATGTTTAAAAGTTTAAACCATTCCTAAGGAAAGGAAGCTTTTGACCCACATATTGGCTGTGCCTTATGTTGCTGTTATAAAAAGGGTCTTATCAGGTAGCTATTACATTAACAGGAAGTTTTAACTTAAAAAAAGAACACAAACGCCCTATGTGATTATAAACCAATGCACAATAAATTTTATGATATTAACTGATAATTTATTTGTTACCTATCATGTCTTATTTATGTTAAGCAAATAGTTGCAACTAGACTATACAAATTTATGTTTTTCCTTCTTTTGTGAATAACTTAGAATCAGGTTCCTGTTTCTGCCTGCCTATGTATAATGGCAGAAAAACCCTGCACAAACACAACTACGATGAAAATATTGACAATTTAATTTGTAGCAGCTGTGCCATTTTATTTCATTTCTTGAAAACCTGATTCTTTGTCCTGCTGTTTATCTGCATTTTCCTGTCTAAACTTTATGCCTGAACTTGTCTAATTATCTTCTTTCTTAAGTATAGCTCTGAGAGACTGTTGTGGTTTAACCTGGCAGGGAGCTAAACAGCACATAGCCGTTCGCTCACTCCACCCCCAGTGGGATGGGGGAGAGAGTCAGAAAAAAGGTAAAACTTGTGGGTTGGAATAAAGACAGTTTAATAGGAGAAAAAAAGAAGGGAAAATAAAAATTATGATAAAAGAATATACAAAACAAATGATGCACAATGCAATTGCTCACCACCTGCCGACTGATGCCCAGCCAGTCCCTGAGTAGCAGCCGCTCCGCCTTGGCCAATTCCCCCCAGTTTATATGCTGAACATGACGCCTTATGGCATGGAATATCCCTGTGGCCAGTTTGGGTCAGCTGTCCTGGCTGTGCCCCCTCTTAGCTCCTTGGGCACCTCCAGCCTCCTCGCTGGCAGGGCAGTATGAGAAGCTGAAAAGTCCTTGACTTAGTGTAAGCACTGCTCAGCAACAACTAAAACATCAGTGTGTTGTCAATGTTATTCTCATCCTAAATCCAAAACACAGCACTATAGCAGCTACTAGGAAGAAAATTATCTCTATCCCAGCCCAAACCAGCACACAGTCCAAGTAATGATAGTCCATTCCCTTCCAGGTCAAATTCTGACTATTTGTTTTTGTTGTTAGAAATACTAGTCAAAGGTCTGTATTTTCTTCCTGCTGTGTTTGAATCCCATTCTTTTTCTATGATTGTTTTGTAAAATCTACAAATAAAAGAAAATTATGTTTGTAAGTTAAATGCTCCTGGCCCTCGCTAATTTCTTTGTGTTTGATTTCTATTTCTTGGTTTGTATTTTGTGTATTTATCCTTTTACATTACGACATTGGCTCTTCAGTTCTGCCCTTCTTTTGTTTTACAGCAGCTAGCACACTGAGGGAAGATTAACAAGACAACCTTGTAGAGGGATACTTAAATGATGTCTGCGTGTACTCCTCTATGTTATACATCTGTACGGCTCCTAGTTACTGTTGGAAGTAGTGGCAGCAACAGTACATCCTACCGGTTGTGTTATATGAACACTCTGAATCATTTGCTCTGGTCTCTAGTTCTTCTTTAGCCTTTGGTACCAAGATTTTTGTTTCCCTCCATCTGCCACTTCCTCCCCTACCTGCAGAAGTCTTTCTGTCTTCTGCTGATGTCCTTTCTCGTACTCACCCTGGACACCAATGACCATTTTCTGCCCCCCTTATTGCCTCCCTATTCTTAGTATTTATTTTCACCTTGTGCTTAACTTTAAAAAGTGGAAAGGACACAGCTAGCAAATATTAATTGTCACCTTTTAATTCTGGCTCACATGTTCTCACCAGGACTCACGTTGCACCAGCTTCATCATTGCAGTATAAATTATTATTACTAGTAATCTTCACTGCAAAACCATGCTATCTGAAAAACTGCAGCTAGTTCAAAGAAAGAAGGCATGCTGGGTTAAGCCTGGCTAAAAGCCCAACTCCTACCCAACCGCTCACTCCCTCCTCTGCCCTCAGCAGGAACAGGGGATGAAACAGGAAAAATGGGAACAATAAAGCTCCTGGGTCAGGATAAAGACAGAGAGATCACTTACCAATTAACATCACAGGCCAAACAGACTTGACTTGGCAAAAAATAATTTATTGCCAATTAAAATAAATATTTTCATGTAGTGGGGAACAAAAAGAACAGATATTACACATCTGACAGGTACAAAAACATCATTCTTCATCCCATTCCCTGGCTCAGCTTCACTCCTTCATCCCCGTTTACCCTACCTCCTCCTGCCCAAGCGGCGCAGGGGGATGGGGAATGGGGGGCTGAGGTTAGTTCACGACAGCTCCTCTCTGCCGCTCCCTCCTCCTCCTCCTCCCCCTCCT